>MCJB01052308.1:64294-141110 GCA_002018475.1 Nicotiana obtusifolia | reverse complement strand
TGGGGGGGGGGGGGGGGTTGGGGTTTAAAATGTGCTTTCATTTGTTGGAAAGAAATGGGTCTGATTAACCGCCAAAGATTATGGGGGAGTGGTATGCCCCCCTCCATCCGTAATCAGTGATTTCGGGTTCGCAACCTGGGAATGGAGTCTCTTTTGGTAGGCAGCGATTTACGTTCCAAAGTGGGACTTCCTGGAATCTAGATTAGTACTGGATAGTGGGTGAGAAACCAAGAAGAAAAAGAAATGGGTCCCAATAGAGTGGAGTGGATATAGGCGATTCTTATAGTGAATCCAGACTAGTTTGGCATTGATGTGTAGTAGTACTTGTTTTGGTTTTCTTGGAACTTGAAGTTGCTCTTCTTCAATACCTTACTTTACAATTTAATTTTGTGGATTTTCCTTGTTTTACATGTTGTCATTAGTATGGGAAAAGAAAGTGAAGGTTCTACTTTTTTTGATTGTGTAAGGTATGTGGAAGAATTGACTGCTTATTTGGATTTTTGATGCAGATAGTGCGCTCTTCGATGCATCACAGTATGCATTCTTTGGGCGAGATATAGCAGAGGAAGTTGAATTGGGTGGTTTAGAGGATGAACAAGACAACAATGATCTGGCTGTTGGAGGTGGATTAGGTGACGACGAGATACATGAGTATCATTTATTTGAGAAAGACGAGGTACAATCTACTTGTTCTTTCCGTTGGATCTTACATGAAATTTTTGCTGCTGAGGCTTGGAATTCTATCAAGGGTGTGAATGACACATTCTTCTACTGTGACTGGAAGTATGAGGACCTTTTTAACTAATAAAATCCATCATATCATGTATGCTACCAACACATAAAGATTATCTTCATTTAGAAATAACAATTCTGTAGGCCATGAAATTGGGGGAATTGGTTAGAAGTTATTGTTCATTTATGAGAAGATTATACAAATGATATCTAGGTTTCACTAAGCATTTTACAGTTGGTACTTGTTTTCAGTCCATGTGTTTGTGATCAGCACTTTGAGTTTCAATCTTGCATGAAACGAGCTAATTAGTTATTTTGGTAACTGAGCTGCATCTGTTCCCTTCTCTTGTTGCTTTATTTCCTTAGCACCTAAAGCCTCCCCCATACTAATTTAAAAAAGAAACTTCCCACTTACTCGACAACCATGAGCCTGCCCCTTCCCTGCAGCTCACCATAACTCTTAAGTGGCTACTGGGGTTTTACGATGATGTTATCCTGGCAATGGTCTGATTTTGCATGGTCTGATCGCTTATTATGATTTTTCTTCAAATTGCTGTAGCTGCCACGAGGGTGTGGGGCTCCCTCATCAAATATGGGCTATCAGTTCCTTCTGCAGTTATTAAGTGATTTACTGGTGATTTCAGCTTAAGTTGATGTGGCTCTAGGTACTTCTCTTGGTCGAGACATTGATTGGTAGCAATATTTTGAAGAGTTTTAAGATCGGTGATGGTTTGTGCTGGTTTTGGAAAGTTGTAGGAGAAGAAAATGGTAAAAGGTGGCCGAAGGAGATGGGTCTTTTTGTTACGTTTAAATAGTTAGGTACAAACTACATAGGTTGAATATTTTGTCTCATTTCTTTTAGTAAAGCTTGAATATGTTGATCACATGAATCCAAGAGTATAGCTTGGTGGTTAATGAAGTCGGTGCAAATCTTATCAGGGGTCAAAGACAAAAACACTGGGAGCCTGTTTTGGAAGCCACCAAGGAATTAGATTTGGGTGTAATTGGACGTAATTACACAATTTGGCATGTTTGTCTTACCAAGTAATTACTTGATCAGCATGGAATTTGGTATGATTGAAGGGGTGTAATTACACTCTCCAATTCTCAAGGGGAAGGCAAGAGATTGGTGGTAATTACAAGCTAATGTAGATTTCTATTTTTTTTTTTAAATATTTAAAGTACTATTATTTTTACACGATTTCTCTTCCATTTCTCTTATTATCCTTTTCCAACACTCCAACGTGTTACTTATATGTACTTCAATTTAATTTTGCGACTTCACATATTTTACTTCTTTTTTTCTTTTAATTTTTCTGTATATTTCTTAGTTGTTTAACACAATTTCGTATTTTACTAGCTTTATTTATTTAAAAAAAATACCTTCTAAATTCATGTCTATCTTTTTGTTATTTAAATAGTGAAACAAATCATAAACTTCACTTTATACTCATGAGTTGGTAAAAAATTAAATTTATAATTGAAACTTTATTAATTATCTTAAATTAAGATATTAATTATTTGAAAGATAGTCAAGATATCGATTATTCTTTACGATATTAGTTGCCATCTTGTAATTATTTAAGACTTCTATTTAAAAAAATATGTAGTTTAAATACCTAGCTATAAATAATATCTAATATTTCTTGTATATAGATGTATTTCTTACACATTATAATTTGCTTGCTTTGTGTTTTACTAGTTTTATGTTCTAGACATTAGTATAAATATTTGTTATAGAAAATACTATCTAAGCTCATATCTAGCTTTCTTATATTCACATGAGTTGGTGAAAAAAATTGAATTCGTTATTGGAATTTTATTAATTAATTTAAGGAACAACATTATTTATTTGTAAGATACCGATTATGTTTATGATATTATTATCAATTTATAATTATTTAAAAAATGCTATAGAATAATATTTATTTTAAATATCTCATAATTTTTTTTAATATTTATTATTTACATATATGTTTGCTATATAGTAAAACTTATCCACATTTTAATCTTAAAAAAATTTATTTAACTATGTAATTACACTTGTCCAACCAAACATGACAGTGAAACTTACACTAATTATGTTGCGGCAAACAAACAAGTCATTGTAATTACTATACTGTGTAATTATTAGGGTATGTAATTACTATCCCACTAATTACACAGCTAGGTAATTACAGATGGCTTTCCAAATAAGCCCTGGGTGATTTCTTTACATCAGCTTAAGCCTTGTTAGACTGAGTTACCTGGTACTTGTTGTGGGGTAGGTAGTAAGTATCAAGTTGAATAGTCGAGATGTACGCAAGCTGGCTCAGGAGCCACGATTATAAATAAAATGTTGACAATTAGAACAAGCTTTTTAGAAGTTGGACTTCAACTACACTTTTAGGAAAAACTTTGCCCTTGTATTAGTCTTTTATGTTAATTCTACGGCTTGCTCAAGGACTTAAAGATACTCTTTATTTGTCCTTGATAAATATCTTTGGATATGCTTTAAAGTAGCTTTGCTCCCCATATGTGCTCCACTTTCTGTTATTCTGGATAAATGGTTTGTCAGTTGGTGCTAGTAAATTGTGAATTTATCTGTATTTATTTTATGAGTAATGTCCAAACATCTTTGTAACCATCTATATTGTGAACTCGCCCTTGGTGATGTGAGTATGCTATATTTTCTGATTACCTCGATAAATTGCAGACTTTGGCAATTTTTCCTTTATACTGCCTCTAATTCAGTTCTTTATTTCCAGGGATCAATCTTGAGCTCTTTATCAGACTTGGATGATCTAGCAACAACATTTTCAAAGGTCAGCCAATTCAGCACCTTTTTTAAGTGGCAAGCTTGATATTATTTCCTGATGTTGTGAGCTGTCCGGCTTGAACTCTTTTAACTTTTTCTGATCGTGTACCTTCCTAGTGCCATGAATCTTTCTTTTTGGTCCTTTTCTGTGAGATGGAGTATTTTTCTTCTAACAGATAAGACGCGATAGAACTTGTATTTTCTATTTTGTAGTGTCACCATCTAAAACGCTTGAACTGTGGGTTGTGACTTTTTACATCTTTTCTACAGAGCAGCGAAAATCTATTTCTTGTACTGGACAATCTAACTACTTGCTTTTCTTTTCTCCAGTTGAACAGAAATGTAACTGGACCAAGGCATCCTGGTGTCATTGGTGACCGTGGATCAGGTTCATTTTCAAGGGAAAGTAAGTGCACATATTGATTCATCGTTATGTCATTCTCTGATGTTGGTATCTGAATAATTGACAAATCTCTTGGACTAGTTTCTGTATTGCCTGAAATATAATTTACTTGTTAACTTGCACCTGAACTTCTGACAGTTGTGGCACTAGTCCTAGATTTGTTGATCTTTTAGATATCAGATAAAGGAACTTGATTTCAGACCTTGGTAGGGAACAAGTTGCGGATAATCAATACAGGTCTATTTCATCTTCGTGCTTGATTATTACGGTCAGCGATTATTCTCCCTTTTGGAGATGAATATTTGTATGTGTATGGTAGATGACTTACTCCTTTTCGCCCTTCCTTTTTTCTTTTTGGGTTTCTGAATATCGGCAATCCTTTATCATTGCTACTACAAGTAGAAATCATTTTAAATTGTTGTACAAAGTAATGCATATTACTTCATGCTTCTGGATAATTACAAAGGAAATCTATTCCGGCATGTGCCTGTTGGGCTGCTAGAGGTGAGAGCTTGAAGAAGATGAATTGATTCATAATCTCCATTTATGTGTAGATGTCCTAATTTTGTCAGTATAAGCTTAGGAGAACACACCCCTCCCTCCACCCCCCAAAAACTAACCCTCCCAAAAAAACTTAGATGGTGACATGTACAGCGTAAGGTACATAGTGGTTTTCCCCATAGCTATTTTGTTTGTTGAGACGAGAGTAATCTTCTTTTTTTTAAAAAATCTTTTGTTCTGATTAGCTTGTTTTCTTTTTTTCTTTCTCCATCTCCTTCCACTTGCTGGATTTGCTGCTCCTATATTGCTTTGATGAGCTTGTTTTCTTGTGGCGCACGAAGTTTGTAATCACTTACTGATGAATGAGGTATAAATTATGCTATCTGACTTGCACTCTGTCAATAAATGTCATTTGAATTGTCACATTCTGAACTTAATTCCCAATTTTTATTTACCAGTTCTCAATTTTGAGTTGCAGTTTAATAATTATGTTATATCAATATATGCTTTTCAGAGATATCTTTAGGGAAACAGACTTGTTCGTAGTTAAAAAATAAGTCCATCTGACACGGCATATTAGTTTTCAGAGAGTAGAAAATTAACGTCTAATTTTCATAGGATCTCTCTGAATTAGCTCAAATTTGACAGCCTTGAGTTTGAGTTTCTTTTGTTACCTTTTATGTCTAGTTTAGTATTATATGTTGGATACTTATATTTTCCCTCCATTCTTTTTACATGACATTTCTCCTTTTTGGCCTGTACTGAAAGGATTAACATGTTTCTGTGTTTGGGGAACTCTTTAATCTAAACACTTTTATTTTGCTCTTAAGAACATGCTCTAATGAGAATGAGATGGCATGTTGAAAATAAAAAATACTAATGTGTGCTTACATATATAGCTTATATGCCAAAAGTTTTATCTTTCTTGAACCCTGTGCCATTCAAATACTGTCATATAAAATGAAATGGAGGGTGTATTGTAAGATCTAGCAGCATATAAGCTTGAGAAGTGCATGTCTGTGTCCTTGCTCTATGAGCGTGAGAAAAAATGTACTGATGTTTGAGCATTTAGAGGAGAACAGAAGAAGCTATTAGCTTGGCTTGACTTCAGCAGCCTATCATCTTCCATCATTCCATCTTTCATTGGTACTGTTTCCCGCTTTTCTTACCACTGCTTAAGTCACGAAACTAATGATGTATCATGCATGTCTCACATATTCTTATATGCATGTTCAGCTATTTCAAGGTACTACTGGTAATGGGTCTGTTCCTTGGGGATAATTTGTTCGGTAATCTGTTTGCCTTTGCGAAACTAGATTAAAGCTGTTGGGCATTGCAATCATTCTTGTAGTGGCTAGGTCTCTTTAATTGATAGAAGTTATGTGCAGGTTCCTCTGCAGCTGAATGGGCGAAAGAGGCAGACTTTCATGATTGGTTTGATCAGCATTTATCTGACACTGAATGTTACCAGGAAAGCAAAAAATGGTCCTCACAGCCACATATCTCTGCAGTGCATCTTGCAGAGTCAAAACCGTTGTATAGAACATCCTCATACCCTGAGCAACCCCCACAACCCCCACAACTTCAGCACTACTCAAGTGAACCCATTATCTTACCCAAATCAGCTTTCACTTCTTTTCCTCCTCCCGGTGGTAGATCTCAACCCTCACCACATGGCCTTTCGCGACAAAACATGTCTTCTCTTTCTGCTGGACCTCAGTCTCCCTATTCGACTGCTAATCTCTCTTCTTTGTCGAACTCTAATATGCATTTGACTGGCTTGCCTCATGGGCTCCACTATGGTGGAAACATCCCACAGTTGAACCCTACTGGTCTCTCTCTTAATACCAGATTGCAAAACCAGTGGAGCAGCCATGCAGGACTTATCCACGGGGACCATTCTGGTCTCTTAGATAGTGTCTTACAGCATCAGTTTCCTCATCAAATCGGTTTATTATCCCTCCAGTTCATGTCCCCGGAGCAGCTGCAGCAGCAGAGACTGCATCTTTCAGTTCAGCCGTCTTTAGCTCATTTTTCTGCACTAAGATCTCAATTGTTTAGTTCCTTCCCTTCACCATCACATCTAGGAAAGTATGGAATGGCTGATTTGAGAGATCCACGATCTAAGCCATCACACAAGGTTAGACAAAGTGTGCGCTTTTCTAAACAAAGCTCTGATGCTGCTAGTCACAAAAGTGAAAGTAATGTGCCACAGTTCCGATCCAAGTATATGACTGGTGATGAAATAGAGAGCATCCTGAAAATGCAGCATTCTGCAGCACATGGCAATGACCCATATATTGACGATTACTATCACCAGGCCCGCCTTGCAAAGAAAGCAGCCGAGTTGAGGTCAAAACATCGTTTCTGCCCAAATAAGGAGCAGTCTTCTCGGTCACGTAATAGCACAGAATCACAGCCTCATCTCCATGTTGATGCTCATGGTCGGGTTTCATTTTCTTCCATCCGCAGGCCTCGTCCACTTCTTGAAGTTGATCCACCGGGCTTTGTTTGCATCGAAGGCAGTGGTGAACAGAAGATATCCGAGAGACCTTTGGAACAGGAGCCAATGCTTGCAGCTAGAATTACTATAGAAGATGGTTTCTATCTTCTCACTGAGGTAGATGACATTGACAGGCTCCTTCAGTTTAGTCAGCCCCAAGATGACGGTGCTCAGCTCAAGCGGAAGCGGCAGATCCTGCTGGAAGGCATGGCAGCCTCACTTCAACTAGTTGACCCACTTGGCAAAAATGGCAGTTCTGTTGGGCTTACCCCAAAAGATGACATTGTATTTCTGTGGTTAGTGTCTCTTCCCAAGGGCCGAAAGCTCATCTCAAGGTATCTTCCGCTTCTTCTACCTGGTGGCGAGCTTGTCAGAATAGTTTGTATGGCAATTTTCCGCCATTTGAGGTTTTTGTTTGGCGGCCTTCCACCTGAACCAGAAGCAGCTGAGACCATCACTGATCTTGCAAAAATAGTCTCAAAATGCGTCAGTGGCATGGACCTTAATTCACTCAGTGCTTGTCTTGCTGCTGTGGTTTGTTCCTCAGAACAGCCACCTCTTCGCCCTCTTGGAAGCCCTGCTGGAGATGGAGCCTCCATTATTCTAAAATCTGTTCTTGAAAGGGCAACTCATTTGTTAACTGATTCTCAGGCTGCTAACAGCTTCAGCATGCCTAATCCTGCCCTTTGGCAGGCATCTTTTGATGCCTTTTTTGGTTTGCTTACAAAGTATTGTCTGAGTAAGTATGACAGTATCATGCAGTCCATACTAGCACAGTCTCAGTCAGATGCTGAAATGATCGGTCCAGAGGCTGCAAGAGCCGTAAGCAGAGAAATGCCTGTGGAACTTTTACGTGCTAGTCTTCCACATACAGATGAGCACCAAAGGAAACTGTTGCTAAATTTTGCTCAGCGGTCCATGCCTGTTACTGGATTCAATGCTCATGGTGGAAGCAGTGGACATATAAATCCTGAATCTGTAAGCTGTTAGCTGAGATGGTAAGATTTCATCATAGCAAGTGCAGTTGTACATCCCTAGTTCTCAAAGTTACTTTCTGGCTTCTCTTTGCCAGAACATGTTGTTCTGCTTCAGCATCAGTCTAGGAGAATATAGAAGGCTGGAAGCAAGGGTATATGCATACATGTTAGGCGTCGTTTTAATGCCTAAAGTTCCTCTTCCTCCTAATCCAACTTTTTTGTTTCCCCCTTTTTGCTCCCGCCATTTTCATTCCCTGTTTCTTTTCCCTCTTTCCCCCCTTCCTTTCTTCTTTTCTTTTGCTTCATTGAAGGAAAAGATGGTTTTCGTTATTCCTTTCCTTCTTTGTGATGATTGTCTTGTCTTACATAACTGTGTATTATGTCGGAAAGAAATGGGGTTATTGGTCACTCTTTAAGGGGTCGTTTGGTATGAGGTATAAGTACAAATTGTGCTGGGATAAAAATTTAATACTACCTTAATACTTTGTTTGGTTAGCAAACCTGGATAAGTTATCCAAAGATTAAAATTAGTACGGGGATAACTTATACATTGTAGGGCTGGGATAATTAGTGCCGGGATAACTTATACTTTCTTCTTAGAAATTATGCAAATGTTATTTTTAATACAACATATCAAACAATGAATAAAAAACAAATATCAAGATGATTAATTCCAGCATAACTTATCCCAGCATAACCTATATTCAAACAGACGACCCTTAGGTTTCTTCATCTAAAGAGCTGTATTTTTTATTGCTCTGTAAACTCGGATAAAAGCTGGAAGGATAGGATGTACATGTGATTTGTGGAGTTAGGGAACTCCTGCACTTGCCCCCCTTCCTCTCTTTGCTTTCATGAAGAGGGTAAAATGGATTTATTCAAGCTGAAGTAATATTGCTGGCTCGGGAGAGAAGGGTTCAGCTCTGCAGTTTCAGTAGGAAACCTTTGCTACACTTGAAACTTTCAAAGTGAAAACTGTAATAATTAGACATTCTTGTGCATTAACCATTTACTCGATTACATTTCCCGTGATTGTTTACAAAGCTTAGTTTATAATTTGCCATCAGTTCCCTTTACGTCTTATTGTTTGGAGTAAAAGGGCTGTGAGGTGTGGTGGTACCTATGCCTATCTCCACTGCCCTGTTTGGGGGCTAATCTTCCTCATTGTGCGTGCGCGCCCATGGGTGTGTATGATATAAGCAGCTGCATGCCAATGTGATTACATTTGGATCAAGGTGCTTGTACCTTTTAACCATCACACGTACCGAGTTGCTCTGTTCAAAGGTTACGTCGACGGGAAGAAATATTTTAGCGTTTTTTTCTTCAGTTCGGACTTGATCTCTGGTCTTTCATGTTTCCTCTGATGCATGTTCTGTCCAAAGCTTACATTGACAGCTTACATCGATGGGAAGAAATCTTGTAGCGTTTTTTTTTTTTTTTCCAGTTGGGATTTGATCTTTGTTCTTTCTAAGTTAGACAAATATTATGTGGTAAGCTCACTGTTCCAAATGCCGAGGAAGGCATTGTTTAGCTAATTTACACTTGAAATTGCACGTAACATAAATTGGTCTCTTGACATTTTCCTTGTGAATGTATCACATTATACTGAATCAACGTATGGAGTTAACTAGCCTATCGTAGGTGATAATAGCTTTTTACATGTGGGTATCTTCTTTCAGTTACTTCTCACAATGATAGCTGACAAGTCTGGTCGCCTAATGTTCCAAAATTTCAGGTTTTGGATACTTGCTCTACATTGGGATGTGATTTTACCTCTTCCTAGTTAGGGGTGGCAAATGGACGGGTTGGGCTAAATTGGGCGGGTTAAAACGGGCTGAACTAATAAATGAGTCATTGTCCAACCCTGCCCAAATGTTATTTGGGCTGAAATGGGTTGGGTCAATATGACTAAACAATGGGTTATAACCCAATCCGTCCAACTTGACCCATTATTTTTTACAATGTAATATCCTTTTTGTTTTTCTTGTAAGACACCAATGTCATGAGAAATTTTTACTTTTTTTTTGTATCTATTCTCTTTTATTTTGAATTTTCTTTTTGTAAGACACTATCAGCAGCTCTTTTCGTGTCTAAGATCACAAAATAATTCGATTTCTTAGATCTGGTGGTATTGACCTTGTTAATTATTGTAACTGATAAAAAATAAATGAAAAATTTAGTGAATCATTAACTTGCAAGGTGAGTTCTTTTGAATAGTACTAATTCAGTTACCTATTACGGTTAGTTGATGGTTATTAGTTCCAATACCCAAACTAAATTTTCATCTCCATTTTTCATTTTGATTTCACGTCAACTGATATTTTGTTTTTGAAAAATGAAACTATTCGAAGATAGTAATTATATGAGATCTATTCTTTCTCTGTTAAGATTAAATTACTTTTTATTTTATTTTTAAATATTCTAAAGAGTATGATTGATCCACTAATGTGATTTATAAAAAAGAACAAATGTTTTGACCATATAAAATAATTCTATTTCGTCTTGAGATTATAAATTAAAATACACCTTTCTGGACAAGTAATTACTTCTATTTTTATTTGATTGGGCATCAGTGGAGGTTCACATGTCCAGCTTCAAGAGAGAATTTTGAGCACTCACACGGGTCATAGTTGGGTACTATCATGGGTCAGTGTGGGCTAGTGAAGTTTCATGGGTTTCTTTAGGCTAGCACAAATCAGCCCATCAACAAAATCACTCTAGCCCAAACCCATTAATAGTTGGGCGGATTACATGGGTTTAGGCCTGTTTTGCCACCCCTACTCCTAGTTGAGGAGCTTTATTAATCCTTTGGCTAGTGTTGATTAGTTTCTATCTCAGTAGCTACTGTACTTGTAGCCTAATTTATTGGTTTGATTCCTAATTTTTGTAAGTTTAGCCTATATTAATGGTAAGAAAATAATATTGTATACAATGTAGTAGAGGGAATAGTTATTTTGGTTAAGTTCATAATGGTAGATCATTGTTTGGCACTTAAGTTTTCATGTGGAGAAATTATTTAGTGTTGATGTTATATCCACCTGTTTCATGGTCTAACTGGTAGATATGAGAAGATTGGTGCATATCAAATAAAGGTACAATCATTTGGTGAATTGGCTGTATCCTAATTGGAGGCTGGAGATATCAATCATTTCCAACTCTCAGATCGAAAAAAAGATGAAAAGGTACATAGTAAAAGACTAATAGAGAGTTGTTGATCTTATATATAATAACTATAAAAACAAAAAATTTAGTGAATCTTCACAACTTGGATTTAGGGAGGATAGTGCGTACACAAATCTTATCCCTATTCCTGAAAGGATAGAAAAATTATTTTCCATAAATCCTCAGCTAAAGAAAAGATAAAAAATTGATCTCATATATCCGTTAGTAATAATCTGAGAGCACTATGATTTTTCGAATAAAAAAATATGATTTTTAGTATGAAAGTTAATTATTGGTCCACATTGTAATGTGGCTATGAAATGGAGTAAAGAAACATATTGGATATCAGAGAAAATTCGGTGTTAGCCAACCGTATGTGAGAAAAACAACACTTTGCAGACAACAGAAGACACTATTCCTGATCAAGGCCAATGTTAGTTGAATGAAGAATAACACGTGGCATCAGTATGGAGGAATAGCTTGTCTGAGAAACAAAACAAGAAGTGTCGACGTCTGTTTCTGTCATAAGCTCTTTGGAAGAAACTATACTCCTTTATTAGATAGAATAGTCAACTGACAGCAGGGTGAGAGCCGAGAAACAAAAAGGAGGAAAAGGATGGCCCGGAAATACTTGACATTGTTTTCATTTTAGTTTGCTAAAAAAGGAATCATAATTTTAAAATAATTTAATTTTAAACTTTTCATCTTATTTTTAGTGTGATATTCTTATAGCCATATAAATATTATATATTCTTTTTCCGTCTCAATTTATTTGGCGCCGTTGTTTGACTTTACGCATAGTTTAAGAAAGAATAATAAAAATATTGTAGGAATTTTCAAGATAAATTGTTTCTAATATAAAATAGTACCATTTTTTTTGGGATAAACTAAAATAAAAAAAATACAATATAAATTGCGATGGAGGAATAGTGCAATTTGTGACCATAATTTTTATATTTTTTTACTTTCTTAAATTCCGTTGCTTAATCAAATAGTACCATATCTAATGAAATGGTTTGAGTATATCTTTATAGCCATAGTTCGTTCCTGAGTATCTTTTCCTGTAAAGATTATTATTACTCCATGTCCTAATTTATATGACATTTGTTTGCTTCTCGAAGTTTCATGCCCCCTTTTCTTTTTAGTCTTTCTATCTAGTTTACGTAGGGGAATTGTTGTAAAACATGAATGCACAGATACTTTGAGATCTAACTGGTGGATATTGATGAGAAGACTTGTGCACATTTAATCAAAGATGGGAATTATTTGGATGTGGTTAATCCCATCTGGAGGCTGGAGGTATCAATCTATTCCAACACTCAACATCAAGGAAAAAGGTGGGAAAGAGACGGAGTAAAACACTAAAATAGGGTAGCGCATAACCACTATCTTTGAGTGGTTTCTATTCATTTGATATATTACCCCTATCAAAAATCAGATTCCTGCTAATCCAAAAAACATTTCACAAATTGCTTCAATCACTGTCACCTCTCCTGAGAAGAATCAAACATCAGACCCCTAGCCATCGTCATATCTACACTCAACTTTCCCCAAAAATTTCACAAAAACTAACAACACACAAATCTCTGCAAATTCTACTACCACCACACTCCACAATCCGCCACCTCCAAAAAGAAATTTTGTACACAAGACACCTGCTACACCTACACCTACAGCTACCCTTACACCATTTGACGCCATACTTCTTTCAAGCATCCCATCATCCCAATCCGCATAAACCAAAGAAACTTTTTTCAAGGTGCATGAAATCAAAATATTATTTGAACATTCTACACCTAATCCATCACAAACTCTATATAACACCCTGCAGCAACATAATCCTTCAAACACTTCAATACATCCTACAACAAATTAGTCACCTGAATATGCCGAGATTTCCATCATACTACCACGATAGGTCCCTCGCCATCTCACCGCAACAGTCATCACCTCCATCACCACCACCACTATCCAACGGAAGAATATCAACACCAAGAACCAACTTACCAACCCACCATACATTATATCTACCAGTACCCCCTCTACGCCCCCACCTACTACCCGATGACTCAATTCCCATAGACAACTTAGTATTGTCAAGAGACTACTACAATTTTAAAAGAAGTAATACTCTTTATTAAAAATACCTCACTACATATTACTGACACTCACTATTTATCTCACAGACTACAATATATGGATTACTCACTCTAACTTCTATTGCTTCTCTTTGTTTTGGTGTGTTTTCAAATGAGGAGAAGTTCCTCTATTTATAGCAAGAAATCCTTGGCCAAATAATGAATATGATTTCATGGCAAATGTCATGAAAACTTGGTCCACAAATTTCAGTTATACTGAAAATGATGCCATGGCAAATGTCATAAAAAACCCACTTGAAAAAGAAGACAAATTAACGGCCATATTACACATGGGATGAACCCGTCAAATCTCCCCCTTAATTTTGATTTCCTTCTTCATTCCAAGTCTTGATCTCAATCTCTGAAAATCTTCAAGTTTGAGAGATTTTGTAAAAGTGTCCGCAACTTAATCATGAGACTTCATATATTTGAGTTCTACCTCCTTTTTGGCAATGCATTCTCTAATGAAGTGATATCTTGTATCTATATGCTTGCTTCGATCATGATACACCGGATTCTTGGCAAGTGCCTGTGCGGATTTGTTGTCAATACAAATATCTGTAGCTTTAGTTTGTGGCAAATTGAGATCCTTCAATAATCTTTTCAGCCAAATAGCATGACATGTACAAGATGTTGCTGCTATATATTCAGCTTCACAAGTTGAGAGAGAAACAATGGATTGTTTCTTTGAACTCCAAGAAATAATAGAATCACCCAAGAAAAACACAAAACCAATTGTGTTTTTTCTATCATCAATATCTCTCGCATAATCACTATCACAAAATCCCATAAGCTTGAAATCACTAGAAGAAGAATAAAATAACCTAAAGTCAATCGTACCTTTTAGGTAACGAAGAATTTTTCTAGTGACTTTCAAATGAGTGGAGGTAGGAGCTTCCATGAAGCGGCTTACTACTCCAACTACAAAGAGTATATCTGGCTGGTACAAGTCAAGTACCTCAAACTTTCCACAAGACTTTTGAAAAATTTGGGATCCACTTTTTCTCCTTCATCAAAATTAGACAATTTTGTCCCACTTTCCATCGGTGTGTTTACGGGGTTGAAATCGAGCATGTTGAACTTCTTCAATATCTCTTTTGTATAGTTTTCTTGAGAGATAAAAATTTCATCCTCCATCTGCTTTACTTCTAGGCCCAGGTAGTTTGACATGAGCCCTACGTCTGTCATCTCGAACACACAGGACATACATTTCTTAAAAACTTCAAACAAATTTGGGTTATTACCTGTGAAAATAAAATCATCATCATAAAGACAAACAAGTAATATATCTCCATTGGTATGAACTTTAAGGTAAAGAACATATTCATAGAGACAACGAGTAAACCCACTGTCTTGAAATACTTGTCGATGCAACTATTCCATGCTCATGGGGCTTGCTTTACTCCATATAAAGCTTTCTTCAACCGCACACTTTATCTTCATGGTTTTTAACCACGACGCCCAATGGTTGTTCAACATAGACTTCTTCTTCAAGATAGCCATTCAAAAAGACTGACTTACGTCTACTTGATGGATCTTCCACTTCATTTGCGTCGCCAAAGAGATCAGCAAACGAATCGTCTCCATGCAGGCAATAGGTGCATAGACTTCTTCATAGTCAGTGCCTTGCCTTTGCTTGTAGCCTTTAGCCACAAGTCGTGCCTTGTATCTCTCCACATCTCCATCAACATTCTTCTTTGTCTTGTATACTCATTTTACTCCAATTGCGCGATGACCATTGGGAAGAGTTGTTAACTCCCAAGTGTTGTTCTTCTCTATTGACTCGATCTCCTCTTCCATGGCTTGTCAACACCTTTTGTCTGTAACAGCTTCATCAAAGTTCATTGGTTCACTATCAGCAAAGAGACAGTATAAAAAATTACAATTAGTAACTTCTTCCGTGCTATCATAGAGCTCTTGAATGCTCCTTGTCCTTTATGGTTGCTCATTTGAACTGTGTTGAGAAGAAAGAGATGTAACATTAGTTGGAGAAAGAGGTGGAGTTGTATCCTGCACAAGTTCCACGGTCTCTGGTTTTTATTCATCACCAAAGTATGGAAGAAAATCATATGAAGTTTCTTCTTGATCTTCCCAATTCCATGCCAATTCTTCATCAAATTCAACATCACGACTCACCACCATCTTGCCGCTACTTGGGATGTATAGCTTGTAGCCTTTTGGACTCGTATCATAGCCAACAAATACATGTTTGACACTTCGATCGTCAAGCTTTGCTCTCCCTTGATGTGGCACATGAGCATAAGCTATGCTCCCAAAGATTCTCAAGTTCTTGACACTTGGCTAATCAAAGCACGTGGAGTCTTGAACCTCGAGAATATGTTCTTCTTTACAAAAGCGTCTACCACGTTGGCATCATTGGTTGGCAATGCAACAACCTCCACCCATTTAGACACGTTGTCCACCGCTAGCAAAATGTACTTGTTACCTCTAGATAAAGGGAATGTTCCCATGAAGTCTATTCCCCACACATAAAAAATCTCCACCTCAAGGATATTATTCAAAGGCAACTCATTCTTTCTTGTGATTGTTCCTGTTCTCTGACATTGGTCACACTTTTTAACAAACGCATGGGCATCCTTAAAAAATATTGGCCAATAGAACCCCAATTGAAACACCTTTGCAACTGTCTGATCGCCTCCATGATGGACTCCATATGGCAAGGCATGGCACTCATACAACACTTGTTCCGCCTCTTTTTCCAGAATGCATCTCCTCATCAATTGGTCAGCACACTGTCTGTACAAGAATGACACATCCCAGTAGTAAAAGTTCACATCATGCAAAAACCTCTTCCTGACCTCAAATTGGATTTTAGGAGAAAGAACTCCACTAGCAAGATAATTCACATAGTCCGCGTACCATGGGACAGGGTCATGGGTGATGGCAAAAAGTTGAATGTTTCCTTAATTTTTCCACCTTCCTCCACGTGCTCATAATTTTCCAACCGCGACAAGTGGTCAGCCACTTGATTTTTCGTGCCTTTCCGACCTCATATTTCTATATCAAATTCCTACAACAACAAAACCTGATTGGTGCATGATCAGTGTGGACTATGACTTTTGTTCCCACCAAGTATGCTCGAACAACCACCAACTTCTCCTTAAGCTCCTCGAATGCCTTCAGACAGGCTTCATCAAATTTGAAAGTCACATCCTTTTCGAGCAACCTGTATAATGGAGAAGCAATTTTAGAAAAGTCCTTAATAAAGCGTCTATAAAAACCTACGTGTCCCAAGAAACTCCGAAAAACCTTCACAGAGATGGGTGGAGGCAACTTTGAAACTGCCTCCACCTTCGCCTTATTAATTTCAATGCCTCTCTTCGATACTCTATGACCCAAAACGATGCCCTCTTGCACCATAAAATGACACTTTTCCCAATTTAGCACCGAATTCGTTTCTTCACACCGTGCCAACACCTTGAACAAATTATTCAAACAATCATCATAAGAAGACCCAAATATTGAGAAATCATCCGTGAAGAGTTCTATAAATTTTTCACCATATCAGTGAAAATAGCCATCATGCAGCTCTGAAAAGTGGCTGATGCATTACAAAGACCGAATAGCATTCTCAACAAAAGTACCATAAAGGCACATGAAAGTCATTTTCTCCTGATCCTCTGGGGCTATGACAATCTGGTTGTACTCTGAATAACCATCAAGGAAGCAATAATACTTATGCCCAACCAACTTGTCCAATATTTGGTTAATGAATAGAAGTGGGAAGTGATCTTTGCGGGTTTCTTTGTTGAGCCTTCTATAGTTAATGAAAACTCTCTACTTTGTCATGGTGCGAGTAGGAATTAGCTCATTTTTCTCGTTTCCACTACAGTCATCCCGTCCTTTTTAAGCACACATTGCACTATGCTTACCCAATTGCTTTTAGAAATAGGGAAGGATAATAGCCACTTAATCACTTCCTTCTTACGAACTCCTTCATAATAGGATTCAACCTCAATCGAAATTTAAACAAATAGAATTCATATGAAAAAGATCAATTAATTCATTACAAAAAAGAAAATTTTGTTACTCAACACTGGGGCAGTGTCCATCTTCCATACAAATCTTATGCATGTAGAATGATGGACTGATTCCCTTAATATCATTAATTGTCCACCCAATGGCTCTTTTGTGCTCACGAAGCACCCTTAGCATCTTTTCTTCTTGAAAATTGATCAAGCTGGATGAGATAATCACCGGCAAACTTTCAGCACTCCCTAAGTAGGCATAGCGTAGTTGCACTGGTAGAGGCTTGAGCTCCAGTTTCAGATCTTCTTCAACAGACGATTTAGGAGGGGTCAGATTAACTGGTCGATCCAAATCCTCAAATCTCCCAAGCCCATGGACATACTTACAAGATATGTCAAATACTTGCTCAATTTCTTCACTAACTCATCTTCACTTTCTTCTTCATCCCCCAACAAAGCTCGTTCAAAGGGGTCTATGGGGATCATATAAGGTACCATTGAAGTCACATCACCTTCCACCACAGAAATCATGGATAACTCTTCATAGTGAACTGGTCATTTAAGTGCTTTATAAACATTGAAGACCTCCACTCAATCACCCACTCTCATTGTCGTCTTGCCTTCATACACATCATCAATAGCTCAGCCTGTAGCTAGGAATGGATGCCCCAAAATAAATAGGACTTCCTGATCAGGTTCATAGTCCAAGATAATGAAATCAACCGGGAATATGAAAGAACCCACTTGGACTAACACATATTCAATCATCCCTTCTGGACTAGCAAGAGAGCGATCAGACAATTGTAAAATCACAAGTTGGTTGCGTCTCACCCACCCCCAACTGCCTGAACAAAGATAGAGGCATCAAATTGATACTCCCTCCAAGATCACACTTTCCCGATTGTGTGCTTACCAATCGAGATCTGGATAGTGAAACTACCTTGATCCTTCAATTTCTGAGGTAGCTTGCTTTGAATTCTTGAGCTACATTCTTCAGTGGGTACCATAGTCTCAAACTCAGCTAACCTCCTCTTATTTGCCACTATGTCTTTGATATATTTTGCATATTTGGGCACTACCTACAAGATGCCTACTAGTAGAATGTTAATTTGTACCTACTTCAAAATATCAAGAAACTTCTTGTAAGCAGCATTATCCTTAACTTTATACAATCTTTGAGGGAGCGGAGGTGGTGGCTTCACAACTATTGGTTGTGGTTGCTTTGCCACCGCCTCTTCACTGGCTTCTCTGTTTCCTTTGCATTTTTTTGATTCCACTTCTATAGTGGCCTTTTTTCACTAGAAGTCACTTGCTTTCTCTTCTTCGATGGGACTTCTTCTAGTTGCCTCCCACTCTTCAGTGACATAACATTAATAGATGCCTTAAGATTAGCCTCAGTGTCGCTTGAAAGAGCCCCAACTGGTAAAGTATTTTGGGCACTGGAAAGTTGCCCCATTTGTCGTTCTAAATTCCGAATAGCTGCTGAGTGGGCTACCGCTTGGTGCTGTTAGTCAGCCATCGATTTCTTTAGTATCTCCTCGATCTGACTCTTGAGTTTGTTGGTTGTTCAGCCTGTGGTAGTCTATATTGCTATTGAGGAGCTTGTGGCCAGTGCTGATTTTGAGCACCTTGATTTTTACCCCAAGAATAGTTTGGGTGGTTCCTCCAGTTAGGATTGTATGTGTCCCCATATTGATTTGTCTGACCTCGATTTGCATTACCTACAAAACATACCAACTCTGGATTTGCTAGGCATAGATCGCTCATGTGACCATCTCCACATACTTCATAAAGTATCTGAACCTGCTGCACGGGTTGAGCTTGTTGCTTATTGATAACCAAGTTCAACTTATTGACTTGGTTGTCCAATATGGCAATTTGCGCTGATAATGATGAAATGGCGTCTAACTCGAGGACACCTACAGATTTTTTAACTGTGTGTCTGCCCATCTCTCCTTGCTAGTCAGGATTACTTTTGGAGAATTTATTCAACAATGCATTGATCTCATCAAATCTTTTCTCCAACACTTGACCTCCCGCTGTATCGTCTATCACAATTTTGGTCTCTGGGTGTATCCCTTCTATGAAATTATGAGCCAACACTTTATTAGTCTAGTTTTGATGAAGACAATTCCTAAGTAGCCCTTTGAACCTCTCCCAAGCTGAATATGAGGACTCGCCTGACTTTTATTTAAAGGTGACTATCTCACTTATGATCTTTGCAGTTTTGCCTGAGGGGAAGAACCATGCCAATTTTTCTTTAGCCAGATCATTCCTTCATGTAATAGAGTTAGTCGGTTCTGCCTTCAACCACCTCCTTCCTTCGCCTAACAGAAAGAACAGGACAGTGTGAGCCTCACAGAGTCCGGAGTGGCTCCATTAGTAATACAAGTATCACTAATCTCTAAGAAGTTCAGAATGTGTTGCAGTGGATTCTTATGTGGAAGACCCATAACTTGCTTGTTTGCATGTAGCAGTTGGATCATGCCCTGTTTCAGCTCAAAGTGCCCAGTGATTCTGGGCTTCATAATGCTGGAGGTGACATTAGTAATGCTAGGCATTTCCACCTCCTGAACTGCCATCAGTTGCTCGTCTGCCTGTTCAAAGGCAGTTGAACAAGTGCCTGAAGATTATCTCTGTCCTTTGCTTCTCTCAACCTCCTGTGAAATATTCTCTTAGGTTCGGGGTCAAAGCCTTGAATTTAATCTTGGCTCCTGACCCTTAGCATTAAATCAAAGTTCATGAGAATAGAGCAACCAATAAGAAACATTAGACTTGACAAAATAGACAAAAAAGTAAAATCTAGTAAAGTAGTCAATATTCAAGTCACTAACAATGGCACCAAAAACTTGTTACTCCCATACGCGCACACAAGTATATGAAGTCGTACAAGTAATATAGGACTATAAGTCCAGAAATCATACCCACACGGACTTGTGATTAACTGTCAACTAAATTAAACTAAAATAATTAATCTATTCAAGCGAAATCTAAAGTGTGATTATTTAATTAGAACTAATCTGGAGTAGTAAACTAACAAATTAAAGGAAACAAGTCTGCAATCTTAGAGACGAGTGCAGTGGGAGAAAATATCCAGAGCTATGGGTTAGCTAACAATCTCGTTGAGTCCTTCACTTAAATTGTCTAATTAATTTATCTGAGTTGATTGACGGGTTTAAATATTACTCGTAATATTCTCCCGAAGTATTAATCGCCTATTCAAGCTAACCTAACACCTATATTCCTATGGATTTGGATTAACAAGAGCACATTAATAATTCATGTATAGTAACCAGCAATGCGATTAGGTATATCGCTATCCTAACCGCAAATCTGTTCTCGATGATCAGGTTCAAGATCTTGCTCTACTCAACCCTATATGCAATCTAAAATTCCCTCTCCCGAGTTAAATCCTAGATTCGTAGATAGTATTCAATTGGTGATCAAGCAATCGAATAATTACGCACAAGATTGAATAAATAAACCAATATGATAAAATAACAAGAATAATTCAAGCTTCAAACTACAACATTCATGCATCACCCACAACTCTAGAGCTAATAAACTTTGAGATTAAAGAAAGAGAAGAGAAGAAAAACTAGTTGAAAGCTTCCTCCAAGTGTGGTTTTCGTTCTCCCCTCCAAAGTGGCATGTTCTCCTCCCAAAAATATGTTATCTCCCCTCCAAATTAGGTTTAGTACCTCTTTAATACGAGTTCGGACCGTGTAGGGCCAAAATAACATTGTCCCGGACGAAATAGAAAACATTCTTCAACACAGGTTTAGGCCAGCGCGCTGGCCTAGTGCTTAAACCAATAGTGTTTTTTTTCTTCAAATTCCTTTCTGCCAGGTACGTTTCTTTTCTTTAATTATTTTCTTTGCATTGTGTTTCTTTATGTTCCACTTGGGAAGACAAGTACCAAGTGGTGTCCCCCCTTTTTCTTCTTTGTTTGTTTTCCTTTCTTTTTCTTTCGCATTTTATTCAATTTTGTTCGAGATCTCTTCATCTTCACACCGCTTTATTCCTACACAGTTAAAATATAATATTAATTATAAAGTAATATAATTAATACTCAAAAGATAATTAAAAGTACTAGAATATGAGGTAACAATGGTTAAATATATGCATTTTTGACCGAACATCTGGTATACATCATATGAAGGGAATGACTATGACGATAGGTTCTCACATATTGCATAGATTTACCTTTATTCGCCTAATTCTAGTTATTTTTGCTAGCTTGGATCTATAATTACATCAAACGAATGTAGAAACTGCCTTTCTTAAGGGAGAATTAAGGGGACAATTATTATGGAATAACTTGAGGGTATCATCCTAAGGCAACGAATATATGATTTGTAGACTCTTGTAATCTTGTTATGACCTTAAACAATCTTCAAGATAGTGGTATATACATATTCCTAGTGTATTCTTTTCTATTGGTTTCACAATGGTTCATAAAAGATCATTACATTTGTATAGAAAGATCTGAGAGCAACTATATTGTTGATCTGAGCAGTTTGGTTTTGATGATTGACAAAGTAACACATGTATGAACCAGGTCCATGGCAATGTACACAGGTGATGGAAAGATTCAAGCAAAAGGCATACACGTGAAATGGATAGTAAAAGTGATTATTTCTAATAATCCATAAATGAAAAGGTTGCGTATTTGATAAGGAGCAGGACTACTTACTTGAAGAGAACTCTATCCAAGATAAGGAAATAGTTAGAAGTTGAAATTGACTAGAGTAAAGCATTAGAACTATTATTAATCTTTATTTACTAACTCTATATATATATCAGTTGTGTTATCTTTTACAAGTGATGCACACACGCTTATGACCTCCCCCTCTATGCCTTGCGGTAATGATTCCTCTGGCATTACGACCTTTACCACAATGATGCTGTCCATAGATCAAATTATTTCGTGGATTGGATTTCACTTGACTGTCTACGGTTCCATTGCGTGTGCTCGGGGTAGAAGTTTTGTATAAATGTATCGCCATGCTATTAAGTATTTTTATTTAAGTTCTTTTCTTTGGCCCACTATTGGCCAAACCACCTGGGTACTAGGCCCAATGTGAGTTGGATCACTTAGCCACGCTTCATAATTAGAAAAACGAGCACCGTGGAAATATATGCCGCTCAGCCAAAGAAAGATGATGGAGAGTTGACCGAAATGTGCACTAAATACTTTTCGAGAGATCTCCTCCAAATCACTGGTATGGCTATCGAAATCGTGAGCATCAGCATGTAGGTTCCAGATCCAAGTAGTAGTATCAGGCATACTGAAGATAAGGAAGAATTGAGAGCAAAATGGCAAGGCATTTTTGTGAGCAATTCCTGTGAGTTTTAAGAGTGTGATCCTGAAGCTACACGAACCAGATTGAAGAACCAGCTCGATAAAGAGTTTTTGTGTCTTTATTCATTTCTAGTTCAAAGTGTAGTAGGCGTTTTGAGTTGTACCTTTCAGCTTTCTTAGAAGCAAATTATGCTTGGTAAATGAGTTGTATTATTCAAGTTAGAGTTAACTTGAAGTAGACACAACAACCTGTGGCGTGTTGCTACAAGGGTTAGAGTTAATCCTTAGGTTTGCAAGAGGTTGTAAACTCGAGCTGTGGTGTTCAAGTTAGAATTAACTTGAAGTAGTCACAACAGCCTGTGGCTAGGTTCTACAAGAGTTAGAGGTAATCCTTAGGTTTGCAAGAGTTTGTAAACTTTGTTGTTGGCTCAGAGTTGTAGTGAAGTGTTTGGGGAAAATCCTACTGGGTAGTATATCGTAGTTTTTTTACCTTTTAAGCTGGGTGTTTGCCACGCAAAAATCCTTGTGTTCTTTACTTTATGCATTACTTATTCTGCAACTATAGTGTAAGGAACACATAGAAGAACCATGTCCTTCGATAATCCAATGCACGCGAAAATTCGGCACCACACAAATCACCCCCCTCTTGTGTGGTATTGAAGTATAAAATATCAATTGGTATTAGAGAAGGTTATCATTGAAGAGGCTAACTCCTTAAGAATAGATCTAGATTAGTGCAGTACCTGGAAACTGTAAAGAGCAATCCACCACTAAGCCACCACTGTCCAATGATCACTACTATTGCTTATGGAAGGAGAGGAGAGGAGATCACTTGCAGAAGAATAATGGATGCTTCAGATGTGGTAAAAATAACCACATGATCAAGAACTTTCCTATGTGGGAAGTCGAGTGAAAATGGAGAGATCTAAAAGAAGAAATAGAATGAAGGAACATGTTTGTGATAAGAAGAAATACAACAAAGGGCCATCCAAAGAAATGGTTGCTACCTGGGAAGAATGTTCAAATGAGGACATTGATGATGATGATGAACGAGCTCTTATAGCAATTCAAGATTCTAAAGTAGAACCAGATGAAGAATCTGAGATAAGTTTTCTGGACCTAAAGGATAAAATTAAATTCCTTTCTAAGGATAGACTATCAGAACTATTGTTAATTTAATTGATGAATCTAAGAATATAAGTAATGAAAAGAAACATCCGTCGAAAGAATGTGTGATTTTGAAAGCTAAGTGCAAAACCTGGAACTTAGGGCTTGTGCTGAAAGTCAAAATACTGTATTGAAGAATCAGGTTCATGCACTTGATACAATTGTCCTAGAACTTATATCTGAAAATTTGAAATTGAAATTAGGAACAAGAAAAAAGACATCTGATCACACACAACTCGCTTTAGAAGAAAATGTAGAAAAAATAAAAGATGAGTAGTATAAGAGGGATGAACTGGTAAGAGTCCTAAATGAGGATCTGAACAAAGTCAAGCATGAGCTAGACATAACTTGTAAATGGAACAGGTCTTTTGATGCACTTTCATGGCTATAAGAACTTCATAGTAGCAACAGAAGAGGACATGACTTTGGGAACTCTGCACCTAAGTGGGATCCCAAAAGCAAGTACCTCACACTCCCTGAGAACAAAATTTGAACCCACACCGAGGTAACACTGGTCACTATAAGAGTGAATGCACTACAAAAGAGAAGGCAAGTCAAAAGAACAAAAATTTTGTTCTAGGAAAAAATGGGCTGCCAAGTTGAGCTAAAAAGAATTTGATTTATCTTTATGCCTTCAGAAAGGGAACCAAACTAGTTTAGGTTCCTAAGACTAACCACTAATTTCTTTTTGCAGGTCCAAGTGAAGGGGAGCAGCCAAATATGGTACATGGATAGTGGCTGTTCTAAGCACATGACAGGAAGCAAGAACTAGTTCCTTTCACTCAAGGACCTTAAAGGAGATAATGTCTCCTTCGAAAATGGAAAGAAAGGTTAGATCATTGGGGGTTGGAAGGTAGGTAAGATTGATTCTCACTCTATTAAGAATTTCCACTTGATATATGGACTGAAGTACAGTCTAATAAGTATATCACAATTGTGTGATAGAGATAACATGGTTGCCTTTACCTCTACAAAATGCTTTGTGATTAATCTTACCACTGACAAGATAGTTTTGTCGGGAAAAAGAGTAGATAACATATATCTGATAGATCTGTCCACATTTTTGAGATAATGAAATCACTTGCTTAAGTGTATTGGACAATGATCCCTTTCTTTGGCACAAGAGACTTGGAGATGCAAGTCTAAGTCAACTTAACAAACTATTCTCCACGGACTTGGTGATAGGGATGCCTAACATTAAGTTCAAGGAAGATAAAGTTTGTGAGGTTTTTGCAAGGGGGAAGAAGGTAAGATCCTCTTTTAAAAGCAAGAAAATGGTAAGTACTACCAGGACAATGGAATTGGTCCATATGGATCTATGTGGAACAATGAGAACAATGAGTAGAGGTGGTAAGAGATATGTTATGGTGCTTGTTGATGATTACTCTAGGTTTACGTGGACACTAGTTTTAACATCTAAAGATGAAGCATTTGACATGTTCACTTTATTTATTAGAAAAACTCAGAAACAACTAGGTAATCATCTTGCATCAATTAGGTCTGATCATGGTACTGAATTTGAGAATGCTAAATTTGCTGAATTTTATGATGAGCATGACATAGATCGTAGCTTTTCTTCTCCTAGAACTCCACAACAAATTGGAGTTGTTTAACTAAATGGATAGGACTATGCTACTTGCTAGTAAATTGCCCCATAGCTTCTGGGCAGAAGCTGTGAACACTGCATGCTACATCATAAATAGGTGCATAACTAGACCTCTTATTGACAAAACTCCCTATGAGTTACTTAAAGGGAGAAAGACAAATATATCCCATCATGGATACAAGTGCTTTGTTCACAATAATGAAAAATACTCCCTACGAAAGTTTGATCCCAGAAGTGATGAGGGAGTACTCTTAGGATATTCTTCACATAGTAAAGATTATAAGATTTATAACAAAAGCACTATGTGTGTAGAAGAAAATGTTCATGTTGTCATTTATGAAACTAACATTATTTTTGAGAAGCAAGAAAAAGATGATGAAAAGATTGGGCTGACAAGAAATTCAAATGGTGAAACTGCTGTCCAGTCTAAAGCTGTATCACAGGAAGGAATAGGTGATGGATCAGGTCCTTCTACCCAGGGCAACCTGATAGGGGGAACTGACTAGAAAGGAATTAATCCTCAAACCTCAAGGGAAAATGTCCATGAACCTGTTCCTCAGCAACAAAACCAGGAAGGAACATCCAAAGGAATTGACACTCTTTTTGCAATAACCACAAAACTGAACTTGGATGAACCTGGTTCATCCGTTGATCAGAAGATGTATAGGGGCATGATTGGCTCTTTGTTATATCTCACTGCTAGTAAAGCTGACATTATTTTAAGTGTAACCCTTTTTGCTAGATTCCAGGAAAATCCAAAGGAGTCTCACTTGACGGCTGTCAAGAGGATCTTCAGATACCTAAAAGGCACTACTAATCTCTACCTATGGTATCCAAAAGGTAGTAATTCCAACTTAGTGTGATATGTTGATACTGATTATGTAGGTTTTCTTGTGGATAGAAAGAGCACTTCAGGTATGACACACTTTCTTAGCTCATGTCTTGTGTCTTGGGCCACCAAAAAGCAAAACGCTATGGCATTATCTACTACTGAAGCTGAGTATGTGGCTGCTGCCTTAGGTTGTGCTTAATTGTTGTGGATCAAACAGAAATTAATAGAATTTGGAATTGATGTAGGTTGTATCCTCATCTTTTGTGATAACACCAGTGCAATTAGTATGACCAAGAACCCGGTTCATCACAAAGAACTAAGCACATAGATGTTAGGCATCACTTTTTGAGGGATAATTATAAGAAAGGTTTGATTACTGTGAAAGTTTGTGCTACTGACAAGCAAATAGATGGAATCTTCACAAAAGCTCTAAGTAGAGATCAATTTGCAAGGAACATGCTAGAATTAGGGATGATTAAGATCACCTAAAAGGAACCAGTTCTAACTCAATAATTGGTTAGATAATTTGTGAATTTTGTGAATAATTAGATTAGATTTTGCTCAGTCTCATACTTTTATTAGTATACTCTTGTGCCATGTGCTAAAATGTCTCGTTAATCTCTAATGATATTATTTTTATTTTATTGAAAAATTCAGACTTATGTAAGAGAATTCTCAGTGAAGAACCTGGTTCATCAAGATTACATGATATGTATTCTACACTCTGCATAATTTGAAATAACCACATATTAATCATGATCTGAAAAGAGTCCCACTTTATCACAAAGTCCTTTTGAACTAGTGAGTTACAATCGAACCAGTTTCACCCCTAAACCCACCCGCCATAATTGCCAAGATTTTTAGGGAAGAGTCCGACGCTTTTTCAAACTGAAACTCCCAAGATGAAAAGACTTATAACCTCCAAAAAGTTGTAGTTACACAACTCAACCTTTTCCATCATTAAATTGATCTGACTTTACCCTCTTATCTCAATTTTTTTTGAAAGATCAAAAACTCCAAAATCTCAAAACTTTCTCCATTTATCTCAAGTTTCTGAACTGATCAAATGGCAACACCCATGAGAATCTCAGAAACGCTGAAAACCCTTCCTCACCACCCAAAGAACCTTCACCCACATTTTCAACCACTCAAACCCCCAACAAAAATCATATCAAAATGATTGCACGAAAAACAGTAGTAAGCAAAGAACAAGCCAATTAAGCAGAAGAACCACAAAAATTCTGATGATCTGGTTTGCGACTGAGGGCGAAGAACCAGTTTCTTCTAAAACTGAATAGGTAACCTCTAAGTTTCCCACCTCTGAGTTTGGTTTCGAAGTTGCAGAAAATCTTAAGAATCGATTTGTTTTGGTTGGGTCTATGGCTGGTATTGAAAAGGAAAATATTTTTACTGAAGACATTGGTGGTAAAAATGAAAAGTAAAAAATAAAATGAGAGCGAGGGTGTTGAGGCTGATGCGAGGGGAAGGGTGGAAGAACATGTGGCTGGATTTGATTCACCCATTGGTTATGGATTACATGATGAGATAGGTGCAATGGTGGTCTAGAGTGAAGAGATTAGTGATAATGAGGAGACTATGAATGAAAGTATGAGGATAAAATCACAGGAGATAGGTGATGGTCTGGTTTAGAAGTGCAATAGATGGGCTTGTTAGGTTAAGGATACGATTTCGTGAACCAGTTCCTTCTCTTGCTAAAATAGACAAGAGCCCGGATCTGTTGCAAAAGGTGTTAGATAGTTACAATCAAAAGAACAAGAGCATAGTTGGAAAGATTGTAGGAAAGGGCATGTGTGGCACTAAGATAAAGAGTGCTCATTCTATCCCTGTAGCAACTCCTCCACAAGAGGAAGAACTACAAGGAGTCGGAAGAAACAGAGTGAGGCCAATATAGACAGGGCCTTAGCTGAGAACTCCAAGAAAGTCGCTTGGAAAGGAAGAAAAAAAGGCTGTAAGCCAAGTGGAGTAGTCCAAATTGAGGAGATGAAACTGGTTCTTGAAGATGAATATGAGGATGTGGAAGTACCCATACCTAGTTTCAAAAATAGAAATACTTCTCAAACGAATTCTCGAGAAATAGAGGCTGAGGCTGAGGCAGAGTGTTCAATTATGTCTAAAAGAACTAGGTCTGTCAAAAGGAGCAAGGAGGCTCAAATAGTGGAAGAAAATGGCTAAGGATATTGAGATTGAAAAACTGAAGAAACGATTGGCTGAAGTAAAGGCTGAGAAAGACTCTCTCAAGTGTGAGCTTGCTAAGTAACAGGAGAAGAATGATGGTATTCTTCAACATACGCTGAAGCTGCTTCAAGCCAAGAACCAAGAATCTGGTCCTTCTCAGTCCTAAATCCTTCCTAGCCTAGTTGTAACCAGTGACCCAAGTTGGATTTCTCTATTTTTTGCTTATGGTTCTATGTTTTTATTTTTTCTTATGCCTTGTGGTAGGATCTTATCGATCAGTGAAATTCACTACTTTGCTCTAATTGTTTGTTGATATTTCTTAAGTGGCCAATATCCTTAGGTTGAAAAAGAGAAAATTGAATCCATAATTGCATTTGAAGGTGCCCCAGTGGCCATGATTAATATCTGTTAAAATCTGGTTACTTAACTTAAATTATGCAACTTTTCGATGGTGCCAAAAGGGGGAAGATAAGGTATATTTTTACTTTGGACTATGATGTTTATAACCTAATGAACCCGGTCCTTGATGATTTGTGACTTTAAATGGAAAGTGTTCTAACATTGTGTTTGATGCTTAGCTGAGTTGAAACAGGTTCCATGCTTCTTAAAAGCATAGAGTTTGTCATCATCAAAAAGAGAAAATTTGTTGACATGAGCAGTTTTGATTTTGATGATTGAAAAAGGAATACATGCATGAACCAGGTCCATGGACAGTGTACACATGTGACGAAAAGAATCAAACAAAAGGCATGCACGTGAAAGGGATAGTATAAGTGGTTATTTATGATAATCCCTAAATGAAAAGGTTTCATATTTGATAAGGAGCAAGGCTTCTCACTTGAAGAGAACTCTATCCAAGATAAGGGAAGAGTTAGAAGTTGAAGTTGACTAGAACTCTTCCACTAAGGAAGAATAAAGCATTATAACTCTAGTTAATCTTTATTTACTAACTCTATATATCAGTTGTCTTCTCTTTTACAGATGATGCACACATACTGAAGTTAAGCAAGAATTGAGAGGAAAATAGCAAGGCATTTGTGAGCAATTCCTGTGAGTTTTAAGAGTGCGATCCTGAAGCTACACGAATCAGATTGAAGAACCAGCTCCATATAGAGTTTTCTGTGTCTTTCTTTATTTTTAGTTCAAAGTGTAGTAGCGTTTTGAGTTGTACCTTTCAGCTTTCTTAGAAGCAAATTGTACTTGGAACATGAGTTGTATTATTAAATTAGAGTTAAATTGAAGTAGACGCAACAGCCTGTGGCATGTTGCTACAAGGGTTAGATTTAATCCTTAGGTGTACAAGAGGTTGTAAACTCGAGTTGTTGTGTTCAAGTTAGAGTTAACTTAAAGTAGTCGCAACAGCCTGTAGCTGGTTGCTACTAGGGTTAGAGGTAATACTTAAGTTTGCAAGAGTTTGTAAACTTTGTTGTTGGCTCAGCGTTGTAGTGAAGTGTTTGGAAAAAATCCTGCTAGGTAGTAGGTTGTGGTTTTTTCACCTTTTGAGCCGGGTATTTTTCACGTAAAAATCCTTATGTTCTTTACTTTATGCATTACTTATTCTGCAACTATAGTATAAGGAACACATAGAAGAACCAAGTCATTCGATAATTCAATGCACGCGAAAATTGGACACCACACAAATCATCCCTCTTGTGTTTGTGTTGTATTCAAGTATAAAACATCATTTATACTTTTGTCTTTATATGTTAATGACGTATTAATAGCTCAAGAATAATTTAGAGTATGTAAACAAGGTGAAAGCCTTGTCATCGTCTCACTTAGAGATGAAACATATAGATGAAGATGTATACATTCTTGAATATATAAAAATTTCGAGAAAAAGTTTTAAAGAAATTATTCTTTGAATAATTAACTTACGAAATTATGGCCCAATCAAAACTCCCATCGTCTTGTATGCTAGACTGTATCATAAGACTCCAAAACAAGAAAAACAAATGCATAAAGTTTCTTATGCTAGTGTGGTTGGTAGCCTAGTGCAGTATACATTTACTAGGCTTGATATCTGTTCCACAATTGGTTTTTAAACAAATATGAATCCAACATAGACCTAGCACATTAAAACTCAATCTAATTATTTATTTTGCGTTAAGGACATGATTATGGAGGAGATATGGATAAGTTTAGGTCCACCTCTAGGTATGTTTTCTGCTCTGTAATGCTGCCATATCATTGAGCAAATAAAAAGCAACCATGTGTAGCTTTGTCCATGATGGGAGCTGAGTTTGTAGCTCACCTCTCAGATAATGGTTGTTTGGTTAAATCAGCCTTGGACCATTTGTTAGTGTTGCCGTTTGTATTGATCTAGTGACAGTATTTAGGACAGTCAAGCTGCTATTTTGAGCACCAACGACTCTAAATATCATTTTAAAGCTAAACACGTTGACATTAAGTTCAATTTAAATGATACGATTGCATATAAAGAAGTAAACATAAAGTGTATCTTCACAAGTGCTTGCATATCCATTAACTCAGCCGGTTCCTAGAGAAATATGTTTGTGTTCATGCAGGATCTCAAATACTGTATAGGCTTATATAGTTAGTAGCTTTTTATTTATTTTTGCCGACGTTCATATTTATTTTTATTTTCTAAAAATAAAATAAGTTTGATTTGCATACACTTATTATTAAATATTTGTGTATATTTTCATTATGAATATGTATTCTATATCATATTGTGAAATACTTTTGGTGCATTCTTTGGATATTATTGAAAGATATATTGAGTAGATAGTGGCCAGTTTTCTCAACTTCCTCAATATCAATGCAGGGAGTCGCGAGGAGAGGACTTCCAGGGCTCGATCTACGATTGTGTCCCGTGATTTAGTAGAATAGTGCAGGTGACTGCTTCCATCAATTTAATAGTAATGGGAGATGAGACAAGATTTAAATAAATTATATACAGGTAATTTGAGAATACATGGCTTAAAAATCATTAGCAGCACAAGAAAGGACAAAGATCATTTTAGTGTTTTTTTGTGAAAATAAGTTTCACTTAATCTATTTTAAGAGGCTAGATATGAGTTCACATTTATTGAGTAGATCGAGGAACTCTGTTCAAATGCATATAGTATTTGAATATCATCTGTATTATCTTATGAGATAAAGACATTCATTTCTTGAAAAAGGAGAAAATACTGTAGCATAAGTTTTCATACTGTGTGTGCAAATGTCGACCAAAAGGCTTAAAATACATGATTTATTATTATGTGAGATCTAAAATTGAGTACCCTCACGACTCCTATTAGTGGCTGAAAGTTTTTTTCTCGATATTCTCTAACTTAGCATTCTACCAAATAACCATGTGAGATTCGATTCGACGGAGCATGAATAGAAAGTCGAATTAATTCCAAGCTGACAGACTCGTGAGAAGAGGAAGATCATTAATGAAATCTCATTTAGTTTGTGTTTGCTGGTGCCATTGTGACATATAAGCCATAATTGTGAACACAAGAAACTATGATACATGAGATGCTGAGGGTTTATCAATGTGATTCAAATAATCTAAGATACTAAGCATACTTATTTTGGCCTACTTGAAAATTTTCATGATGAGGACAAGAGGCTACATAATCCTAACAAATATATAACAACGTGCTCTTATAGTATGCTGATCGCACGGCCTACTTATCCAATTCGAATGGCACAATAGAGATAAAAAATGGAGAACATATTTTTCATTATCTCCGTGGAGCTTGAGCACTCCCTTATGTGTGTGAGAGATATTGAAAAATATTATTGGGTCGGTCCACCCATAGGGGTGTTAGATGGCCCACGAGCCTATTAATTATTGGGGAACTTTCAGAAGTGATTACATTTTAAGGAGCTTTTAACAATCCGTAGCTATAATTTTTGTATTTATGTTTCATAGCTAGTTTTTGACAGTTTGCTGTATTTGAATACACTGTTAAGCTGTATATTTTTTTATTTTTAATTTATTCACATGTATTTGAAAGTATTTGAATACACTGTTCAGTTGTATCCAACATTATTTGATGTGGCAAGGTTGAACATATTTGATTGTATTTGAATTTATATTAAAAAAATGACAAAATAAAGTATACAATCAAATCTGCCCAAATCTCTAGCGAAAATACAAAATACACTATATTTAAAAAGAAAGATACAATCAAACCCAGTCGGATCTCCGACGGAATACGAAATAACACTGTATCACACTAAACATATAAGAATACATTGAAATCATTTTAGAAATTAACTATATTTGACTAATAAAATAAAGAATACAGTTAAATCTCCTACGTGCATACAAAATACACTATATTTGAAAATGGAAAATACAATCAAATTCCGTTGGATCTCCGGCGAAAATTCAAAATACACTTTAGATCTCTGAACAAAATAGAAAGTAAAAAATACACTGTATTTATACAATGATCTTCCGACGTGAAAGGCAGTGGACAAGAAAGAGGCGACTTTTTTTTTCCGGCGTGAAAAGTAGTGGTGGAGGATTAAGTCTCAGGTCAGACGAATACACTCAAATGTGAAATATAAAGAAGGAGAAGAAGCCATGGATTCCAACATCTCCATTAGATCCAGATCTGGTGACGCCTCCGATCTTCCTCCTCCATTGTTTTCGCCACCGGTAATAGATTGATCGCAACTTCGTTTTTTCATATCTGGATCTAACGGTGGGTAGAGGCGGTGTTTAAGGATGATTGGTACGGCGGAGGGTGGTGATGTGTGGGGGAGAGAGAAAGAGGCGACTGTTTAGTTGGCTCCGTAAAACTCTGCCGGAGAAGGCAACCGGCGATGACTTCTTTGTTGCCAAGGGAGAAGAGAGAGGGAAAAAGAGAGGGAGTTGAGGGAGAAGAGAGAAAGCGGGTTGAGAGAAAAGATTATATAATGGAATAAATCTATGTATTTGGTATTAGCTATGATGGATAAATTGAAAATTCAATATAGCTATGAAAAATAATTATATTAAAAGGTAACAATGGTCCATTAATAGCTCTTAGATTTAGCTACGGAACGTAAATTTTTCTTAATTATTTCTTCACATAAAACCGTAGAGATAGCCTATACAAGCATTATTATGGGTATAACCTTTTTATTATAATAAAATAACTGGAGTTTTAACACCATTAAGATCTATCTCTGAGAATTTGATGGATTAGTAGGCTGTGGATAAAAGGAGTTTATTCCCTTCATAAAGGTTTTCGATGATTGATAGTACACGTCATGATTATTGCATATCCACTTCCGTCGAGGAAAAACTTATTAGTCTCCTAAATTAGTATATTATATTAAATATTATACTTCATGAGAAGCTTGGACCATGATATATATTGGTTACGTGTGTTGATGTCGTTATAAATATTTGTCAAATTTGTCAATGTCATTATCTTGTAAAATAAGGATATCAGATGTCAATGATCAAATGGAAGGATGGATGTCGCCTTTAGTGACTTTTAGTCCTTCCTTGTTTACTTGTTTGTTATGGTTTTGAGAGTTAATTGCACGAGAGAGTAAGCAAGAGATTGAAAAGATGATTATTGAACCTTGTTCGTGGGCCCAAAGGCAGAGCAAAGAAAGCGTTAAATATGTACGCACCCTATTTTGTACAAATCAAAATAATGTACAACATATAGTCTACAAGGTTAATTAAAGTTTAGAGTTGCCACCTAGTATTAAGGTATACTAGCATACCCATACTACAATATGTAATGTACACTAAATTACGGACTGCGAAACCAGTTGAGATTTTAGGTAAGCGTTCAAGTAATCTCGAGGGAAAGGTGTTAGGCATCCCTCAAGATCCACAAAAAGTGATTCCTGTGGACTTGATTAAATAAGGGAGGGAAGGTTCAAAGACAATTAGCAAATACGCACAATTATTACAAAGAATAAAAGAATGATTAACGTGTACTAGAATGAATAGTAATGATATTAAATATGTAATGAATTATGTGCAGATGAAGTATGTAAGTTTTTTTGGTGTTTTTGAAATAAAATATATATATTGACTCGTATGAAATATATGTAAAGTGGACAAGGGAATTGTATTCTAAAAGATAAATTGAGTGTAAAGTAAATTCTAGATTAAAAATAGAAATATTTGAAAAAATATACATGCAATAATATATAATGTACAAAGAATTAAAAATATATTTGAAGATAGTATTTTTATTGTAGATTGAATAATATGAAAAGAATTGCACCTAATGAGTGCATGTTAACTCAAATTGTTTGAATAAATGTTTGAACTTATAAAAGAGAAAGCGACTCATAGAGTTAAAAAGTCTTAGATGGATAACTATAACAAAAAAAAAATTATAATAAAGGAGGGGAAAGAATATTTATTTGCACATGGATGAGTAGTTGGCAAGGAATTTAATCAAAGAATGGAGGAAGAGTTATCCTCAGATAATCTTAGTGTATAATGGATATGAAGGAATTGATTTGATGAATAAAGAATTGATTTAATGAATATGATATAAGAAAATGTATCAAGATGTTTATGACATAAAATATTATCCCATCAATACAAAGAAATATTTGCGCAAAAAAAATGAGTTATCATTCAATGAGTAACTAAAAACTCTCGAGTCATGGTTTTGAAATACAAAATATGTGAGCCAAGCCCAAATGACTACAAGGCCCAAATCTCTCAAAGAAAAGCACAACAATTCAATTATAATATTTTTACAAATTATGTCTATCCGAAGCGCATTAATTAAAGAATAATTACGTACAGAGAGGTTTGAAAAACATGCTAGTAAAGCTTTAAGTAAATGATTTATTTTCTATGTTTATGGAAGACAATGCCATTTTTTATCTTAAGTATACAACCAACTAAATCGATTATGTGCATGTCAATCCTAGTTAATCAACCAAGTAGAAATATATTTGACATCCTAAGTATACATACAAATTTCACGAATTATCTAATGCACGACATTAAAGGTTAATCGGATTATTAACTAAATACAATCCACTCTAAGTGTTTAGCAAGTAAGTAAATATCCAAGTAGGCAAGCAAGCACAACTTCTATCTACGCTTTTACTATACTTTATGTTTTGGGTACACCCGAGAACGAAAAATATGAAGCAGGGAGCTTGACGGGGATTTGTCTTTTCATCTTCGAGTGTCGTCTTACGAAAGTAACTCCGTGTGATAGTGCCTCGCAAGACAAGAGAAGTGAAATTATTAGTTAAATATAAGGTAGAAAATAAGCTCATTTATTTTTTGAAATGATTTTATTTGAAAATATTTTTTGGATGATTGTTTTTTGAAAATGTTTTTGGGAATATTTCTTTTTGGAAATAGTTTGAAAATGATTTTGGGAAATTGTTTTTGGAAAATAGTTTAAAAGATAATATAGGAAATAGTCTTCTGCAAATGATTTAAAAAATATTTTTGGAGGCTCGGATGGTGTATGCCATATAACAATAAGATATTAGAACACGAACGCCGACTTGGTAGCAACTCTTGTGTCCAACCGTGTTGCCTTCCAAAACGCAAATCATCGCATCATCGTTTTGTTTTTCCTTTGGCTTTCGTCATCGCCTCATAAATATTTTTTGTTCCTGATCTGAGAGACAATGTAGTATCTTGTCCTTTATCAGTCAAAAATCATCGCAAGACCTCAAAAAGCTAATGTCTTTTTCATAGGCCTACATGCAGTGCTGTTCTAAATTTTAATAACACCCGATTATTCTCATAAACCCCAACAAGGTAGTATCCTATTCCAAATCCAATCATATAGTATAGCAAATAGTTATGTTAAAGCAAAAGTCAGTAACGAATATAGCTGCATTTATCAAAGCAACAACAGTAATAAATATCGAGCACAAGGACCATCATAGTGACCAAGAAGAAACCAACAGAGGGATAAAATGAGCAGAAATTCCGATGAGAAAGAAACAGTGCTGGCGGAACAGGGTGGTCACTAACGTGGTTTGCCCGCAACCTCCAACTGTCCCCCAAAATCGGAGTCAAGTTTCATGCCTCCAAACCCGTAAACAACCGAAAACATCAAGAAATATTCACAAAGAGTCGCCGGTGGTAACAACCAAACATTTTAGATCCGTTCATCCATCTCAACCAAAGAAGAGCAAAAATGAAAAATAAGAAAGAACAGAGACGATAGCGCGTCGTCGAATTTGTGTTTTCCGACCAAATAAGGTGAATACAGTAACAATATGAGTATATCCGGAACAAGAGTCGTCGGTGTTTCGTCTTAGTGGCATCACTTCCATGGCACGCCGGAGCGACACCTAGAGCGGCGGTTAAAGAGCAACGGTCATCAGGGGTAGTTTTCTCAGTCATATCTAAACGAATCTGTCGGTTTCAAACTAAAATTGACTGGTATAATTGAGGGTCTCCGACATTTTGAAGCTCGTCGGTTCACCGGCATAAATGCTGAATTCATCAGTAGAGCAAGAGAGAAGAAGAGAGTATGAGAGAGAGGAGGTCGCTGGGCTCGCTACTCCGACCAATGGTGGTCGCCGGAGGAGACGGTGACGAAGAGAGAAAGAGAGAGGGCTCTTAGGGGGATGGGTTTGGGCGACTGCCTTTTCTTGAGAGAGAAGTTGAGAGATGTCAAAAATGAGATGGATATTAGGGTTTTTTGAGAGTAAAAATCTGATGGTGTTAAAGTGTGTAGTGTAAAATATAAGTGGGATGTGTGTAAAGTATATGTGGTAGAAACTTAGTGACCAAGTTTTGAAATAAAAAGGTAAAAATGTAAAAGAAAATACATGGTCAAAAGTGAAGGAAGGCCAAGTCACATCGATGTCACGTCAATGTCATATTATGTCAATGGCTAGTCACATCAAATGTCTTGTCACATCGAATATTGACGGGACATTAAATTTGATCGGACTTGATCCGTATTTTGAAATTAATTCTACTGTCTTCCATATAATTAATATATTGTGCCAAAGTGATTATTTAATTAGAATATATGGCTTGTAGTATTTATTTAAAAGATGTAGCTATTATGTTGACGGGACATTAAATTTGATCGGACTTGGTCCGTATTTTAAAATTAATTCTACTCTCTTCCATATAATTAATATATTGTGCCAAAGTGATTATTTAATTAGAATATATGGCTTGTAGTATTTATTTAAAAAATATAACTATTACAAATGTGTTGTAGTAATTGTAATTTTTTTTGGAATGACAATAAATTGATAGAATATCCTAATATTTGAAAAATAGGACAATTATCAATCAATCGCTTAAAATTTAGAAAAAACACACAGAAATCGTAGTATTTAATAATTGCAATAAAATGATAAAAATTCTCATATTTTATAAAAATATGAATAATTATCAATAAATTGCATTAAAGCTAAATAATGTGCAAAAAACTATATTTTTATCATTATTAACTAGGAAGCATGAGGAAGTTAATTTTTAAATACAAAGGGTCAAAATTGAGTGTAAACAGCTCTACCTCTTTGACCGAAGATGATGCAAGAGTCTTCGGGCAAAGAAATTGACATCATACTCAATTTTGACCCAACTTGACAGAGTGCGAATGAGGTGATTTAGATGATTGTGACCGAACCCTGGTATTTGAGTTACTTACATATCTCGGGTTGCACGAAAATCATGTCACTTGTAGTTATAGAAGATTGAGTACTACTTATGAATCGTAGCATCAAGGAGTGGAAGGCAAATGTTCGAGGACGAAAAGATTCGTGTAATCTCGACATTGCTTCCAAGATTGCCCCAGTGTCGGACTATGGTAATACTGGGACGTGGATGTTGTATGATGAATGGATTGATTGATGGATTATGATATGGGTACGGCCGAGCTCTATGTTGAGTTTTGCTACTTATCTTGGATGTAACGAGAATCATGCCGATTGTAGTTCGAGAAGGCGATGGGATGAATTGATTTTTGATTTTGAAAGTTGCCTAGCGTCAAGTTGTGATGATACTGGGTGTTTTATTTGACTATGGGGGTTCGGATTGGCTGCACACCCCATGTCAATGGGACATAAGAATGATACTTGGGGACATGTGGCCAATTGCTGTTGGAAAGCCCGACGTTCGTCGTCAAAAATCTGTCCTAGTTTATTTGCTAGAAGATAGTTCCATGTTGTGTCACATCAGTAGAGTTGATGAGGTGTGGACTATGCTTCCATTTAAGAAGGATGGATATGTGATTTTTGAACGAAATAGGGTCCTAGGCTGGAACTCTAATTCGAAAGAGATTTGGGCTAGATACCGGTTCGAAGTGATCGGAGCACTGTTGATTTTTGAAGAAAATCCGGGCTATGTACGGTCTGAAGTGATCGAAGCACTTTGATTTGAAGGAAATCAAGGATGAGTACTGGTCCGAAGTGATCGGAGCACTTGATTATGAAAAGAAAATCCGGATTGTGTACCGGTCCGAAGCTATATCGGTGCATTTAAATATAAAAACCCGTATTGGAAGGTGACCGTCTGTAAAATTGAACTTGAAATAAAATGCTCATTGTTCAGGAGGGGGGTAGAAAATTGGATTTGAAATGAATGCCCATTGTTCAGGATGGCGCTTGGAAAAGCAAGAGGCTATTTATTTATTTTTCTTACGTAAGAAGCTTTGATGAAAAGAGTTATGTTATTAAAGATTCAGGTAGGCAATGGATGCAAAAATGACAGAAATTGAAATGATATGGCTGGGTCTGACTAAGACTGCCTACGTATCCTAACGAAATCAGGTCAAAACGTAGTTCGATTGCAAAAGATTTTGAATCCGATGTGGATTGCCTACGTATTCCTACCAAAGGAAATCAAGTTGCTGCCTAGTTCTGAATATATAGAGATGATTTTTTTTCTATTACAAGAGTGGAGCCGGACCCTACTGGGTTGCCTACGTATCCCACCACGGGAAGTCAGGTCGGGTGTAAAACTGTTACGGCAAAACCTAAACCTACTGTTAACAAAACTTGACACTTTTTGTTTTCTATATTTTTTTTTGGTATTTTTGCTGTATGTGGCTTTTTGTAGAGAATGTTTGAAAATTTGAGAAGTAAAGAAAGACTTTGATTTATTGATCTATCATCATTTTTGACTAGACTTTGGTTGGTACCAACAATTAGTATTGTGCATAAGAATTCCCACCATATACTTTCCAGCAATCCTAGACCATATGGTAATTCCTATAGCTTTGAGTGGTACCTCAAGTATACCTAAGTATCGAGAAGAGTTGTTCGCTTTTCTTCAATCAAAGGTTTTGAATTTTGCCTACCCTCATGTTTCAAGTGCCTCACTACAAAGAAAGTCCTAATTTTCACACATTTTAAAAAGTATTTTTGTATTTCGATTTTAGGACATTTTTTGCGAAACACACTCACACTCAGAATGACATTTAATGCATGCGACTGAGATACCATATGCTTGACCATTATTTGAGTATCCACTAATGTGAGAACACTTGGAATAGGATCATATAGGGATTTGTTATTGGTTTGTAATGTAGGCTTGGGGTCGGGTAGGATGTTTATTTGGGATAAAAGTGACTAATCCTCCTTGAACGCTGCACTGTGTCCGTTTCTTCGCAGTTCAAAACCATGCTTCGACGCTTGATCTTGTTTGGCTCGATGTCCCTTTCTTTGCTTTGGCTTCTTTTGAACTTGTTGGAGATTCTTCTTCCTTTTCAGAGGTTTTCCTTTTCTCCTTTTTTTTTTTATTCATTCGAAGTTTCTCTTGCTTTCCAGGAGTTTTTCCTTCTTTTGCTGGAGTTTCTCCTCTTTGAATTTGTTGAGTTCTCTCCTCTTTTTTCTTCCTTGGAATTTGAGGATGTTCTCCTTATTGTTGGATCCTCCTTTTGAACATGCAGAGTTTCCTTTTTCTTTTTCTTGAAGTGATATCTTTGATTATCTTGGACTCTGCATCTTTCGCCTTTTCATGCTTGTCGCCTCTACTTTGGTCTTCGTCCGAAGTTACACGTTTTAGTGGGTGCGAGGCGGTTAGGCCAAGAGAGGGGTAGTGCATTTAGCACAAGAAAGGGTATAAGCTAAGATGTGGTTATCCAAGAAAATGACTTAATGCTCAAAGGGGGAAATTTTAGGGATTGACGTCATTTGGTAGGCTAAAAAGGCTCAAACGGGTCAAAGAAGGCCTACGATCCTTTCCCAAACCAAACATTACTTAGGATTTTTCCTCAATAGACATACGGGTCAAGTTCTAGATATAATTTTAATCTAGGCTCACCACACAATGCATATGAAATGATGAGGTTGACTTTGTTCTTACCCTAACTGTTAGCATGAGAACTTTTTCAAGTGTCCCTAAGGCATAACTGAGAGGTACCACAATAGTCTATGGTTTACTCGAAGCTGATCCTCTCCATCATACCAATTAATATTTGTTCCTTCCCATGCACACTCCTAACAATGCTAGTACCAACCAAGTCAATATTTTGATTATTTTTTTCCTTTTTTTTGATAAATGGGACCAAACCCGAGGAAAGGTTCCTTTTTTTTTTTTTGGATTTTTGGATTTTGACTTAACAATTTTTTCCTTTTCTTTTTCTTTTGAATTTTGACTTAATCAAATTTTGTTTTTGTGATTTTTTAAAAGATGTGACTGAACTCGAAGGTTGCTTACGTATCTCATAGAAATGAGAATCAGGTCAAGCGTAGTTCAGGAAGAGTGGAAAGAAAATATTTTTAGATTTTCATTTCACTTTAATTTTTTGAATTTTAAAATTAATCAATTTTTGTGATTTTTGATAAAGAGAACTGAATGTAAAACGGGCTTTGTGGTTACCGTTTCGAAGCAATATCGGAGCATTGAATATTAGACGGGCTTTATAGTTATTGTTCCTAAGCGATATCAGAGCATTGAATGTTAGACGGGCTTTATAATTACCGTTTCGAAACGATATCGAGCATGGACATGAAAGTAAAATGATGGGCTGTGTACCGTTCTGTATAGGAGCATTGGACAGGAAGGTAAAATGACGGGCTGTGTACCGTTTCGTATAAGAGCATTGACAGGAAAGTAATATAACAGGCTGTGTACCGTTCCGTATAGGAGCGCTGACAAGAAAGTAAAATGACGGGCTGTGTACCATTTCGTGAGCATTGATTGTTAAACGGTGCTGAGTACCGTTCCGTTTAGGAGCGCTTACACAAAAGTAAAATGACGGGCTGTGTACTATTTTGTATAGGAGCATTGAATGTTAGATGAGGCTGGGTATCGTTCCGTTTAGGAGCACTGACAGAAAAGTAAAATGATAGGCTGTGTATCATTCTGTATAGGAGCATTGATTGTTAGACGGGGCTGGGTACCATTCCGTTTAGGATCGCTGGCAAGAAAGTAAAATGACGGGCTGTGTACCATTCTGTATAAGAGCATTGATTGTTAGATAGGGCTGGGTACTGTTCCGTTTAGGAGCGTTAATAAGAAAGTAAAATGATGGGCTGTGCAGCGTTTCGTATGGGAGCATTGTTTGTTAGATGGGGCTGGGTACCGTTCAATATAGGAGAGCTGAATGTAGACGGGGCTGGGTACCATTCCGTATAGGAGCACTAAATGTTAGACGGGGATGGGTACCGTTTTGTATAGGAGCGCTGAGCAGGAAAGTAAAATCTCCACACGATGGGAGTAACAGGAATTGAAATCTCCAGACGATGGGAGTATTTCTGAGTTTTTTGAAAGGTGAGATTGAACCCAGGAAGGGTCCTTGATTGGTTTTGATATTATTTTGATTTTTCTTTTTGAAAAAATGAGATCGAACCTAAGAAGGGTCCTTGATTGGTATTTTTTTTAAAAAAATGAGATCGAACTCGAAGGTTGCCTACGTATCTTGTCAAAACAAGAATCAGGTCAGGCGTAGTTCAGGAAGGTTAGAGATAAAGCGGAGATGTTTTGAATTTCGAATTTCCTCAAGGAAAGAGGATGATATTTTGGATTTTGATGTTGATGTCTCACGGAGAGACTTCTGGAGAAGCGACAGAGGAAGATATATGTGTTTTCTTTTTGACCTTTTGGAAATGATCTTTTCGCAAAGATCTTCGGTCAACTGTGACCCAAGTGGCCAGACTTGACCCATTCATCCAGTTAAGGATGAGAAAAATCGGACCCATTACATGTCGGCCACGCATCTTGACACAAGGTCAAGAATTAGTTACGCGTAGTTCGAGAAGATTAGGGATAGAGAAAGATGTTTTGGATTTTTTTTGAATTTCCTCAAGGAAGAATTATGCAGGAATATATTTTGAATTTTGATTTTCCTTTAATGTCTGCAGAAAGACTTCGAAGTACCAGGGGAAGATATTTACATTTTACATATTTTTTCCAGAGATGACCCTTTCGCAAGGATCTTCGGTCAACTGTGACCCAAGTGGCCATACTTGACCAACTCGTCCAATTAAGGACGAGAAAGACCGGACCCATGATTGGTTGCCTACGTATCTTAACACAAGGCCAAGAATCAGGTACGCGTAATTCGTGAAGATTGGAGAGTATGATATTTATGGGTTTCAACACTTCTTTTACTCTCCTATATTCAAAGAATTGCAACAAACAAATTAATGGCATCAGAGATATGTACAAAGTGCAAGAGTATAAACAAACTCGGAGTGATGCCTCGTTGTACCCATGATAGGGTGTGGTATCTTTGAAGTTGAAGAGTAACTCCATCCAGAAGATGTGCCCCAGTTTCTCATTCGAACAGTTGCTTCGATGCCCCTGATTGTTTGCGAGACAGTTATTGTGGTTGTCTCCCATTTCACTGCGGGGTTGTTTAGTTACGACCTTCCAGCTATCCACATGAACCTTTTGGTGATCGTCCCCAGCTATTAGCAGGGGTGATTATCTGATGTAGAGATAAAAATATAGTGAGAATAGTGCCGTCATAAAATGACGGAATTAAGAATTGTAACTAACGCTCTCCTTATTGTTCGGTTGATGTTCCAAAATGTCCAATGTCTGATGTTATTTCTCGTGCAATCCCAGGATGATGCACCTTTCGGCTGTTCACAGGAACCATTCGATGATCGTCCTCGGTTGACAACCGGGAACGATATTCTAATCTAAATATAGAAAAGTGGTGAGAGCAATGAAGTCATGAAAAATGATGGAGTTCACTATAAAACTACTACTCCCCTAATTATCTAACTGTTTCTCCACCAAGTCCAAGTCCAGAAGAGATCTCCCGTGAAGTGCCAGGATGAAGTACCTGCAAAACTCAGAGGAGAAAATATTAAAGTCCCTCTTGGGTGAAGTTATAAGATCAAGAGGGTACAGAGTTAGGTCGTGCAGCCAGTGGTGTATCCAGTTGTGATTAGGAACACGATGTCGACATTCCATGACAGTTCCGGAGATTGTGTTGTCTTTCCTGCATCCAAAGAAAAAATCTTAGTTCGAGGGAGGGAATTGATTCGCGTTGACTTGAGGCTTCGTTTGTTCTTCTTCTTTTGTCCGAGTTGTGCGAGCATGACACTTCTCGAAGGCTGACTAACAACTTGCCCATGTAACAAAATGGGTTGACTTGAATCAAATCTCTGAATTTGGAAAGTGGGATTGAACATCATGACTCCACAGTGAATGTTTGAAGAAAGGACTTGCATCCCATATGTTGGGATTTAAGTCGAGTGAGGGTCAGAGTAAAGTTGGCATGGTATTTTTATGTTTGGATTTTTGGTGAAAATTGGTTGACGCTCTCGGAGATTTCTGGGTTGAGAGCATCATTGCACTGTTCCAAAAGAATTTCCTCAGTTTCCAGTACCGAGAAAATTAGTTTGAAGCAGTAGGAAGACCGAACCCTTAGGTAGGGTTGCCTACATATCTTGCCAAGGCAAGAATAAGGTCAAAATGTAGTTCGAGCCAACTACTGGAATTATGACATCTATACGACTATCATGAATGATTGATTTGTTTCTTGAGAAGGAATTATGACTATTAATAAGGATTCTTGGGTGGGTGGGCAGAGACTGGTAGCTTTTGAATAAGAGACAAATGGTAGCATAGCGCATGGATCTGTCTCAAATGACGGAAGTTAGTGAAAGTGAAAGGTATGATTGAGAATAATATGTCAAATCAATAGAAGGTGTACCAAGCTAGATTGATGTGTCTTTGAAAAAGAAGGTAGAGTCTGGATGATGGTATGATAGTAATGGATGGTCATAAAGACCGGAATGGGTATGTGTATTTGAAAGATCCAAGATTCAACACAAGTCAACCAGAGTTTAGTCAGACAAAGAGAACCTAGTTTGGATAACAAGTAGAAGAGATATGTGTTGCGCCGTGTTTTCTCGTGAAAGCGGGTTTCAATGTGTGACAACTCTTTTATATGGGTATTAAAAGAGAAGAGTCGCCACCTAACGGTTTTAAGGTGCGTTAGGTCACCTATTTGCAAACGACAGTGACTAGAACTGGTCTGTGTCACCAAAGATCGGGTAAGGGCTCAAATTACCGCAAAGAGAAAGTGTTAGGAACTCTTCAAGGTCCACAACTATGAGTCTTGGCCGATGTTCATACTATGTGGATTACTAGATTACAATTGTCCTACGTGATCATATAAGCGAGGGAAGACAAAGAACTTAAAGGTTCTATTATGAACACGTGTAATGAAAATCGAACAACAATTAAGTTGTATAGATAATCAGTACAAGTTATTAGAGGTACACGGTACAATTCAATTGTTTCAAATTCAACGATTGAGTATGAACAAATAATCATATAAAGAAGGGAGGGGGGTCCTAAGTTTTTAAGCCTAAAGGATCACCCTCTGCAACATGAATAATACTTCGCTACTTCCGTAGGGTAAGGGTTGCTTATATTATTTAGCGGGCACAGACTATCATTTTCAGCTACCCAATTACTATGTTATAATTGTAATCAATTCTAAGCCGCATCCTCTGCATGCACTACTTGTCCCATGCCTATGGTCCAGCAGGCTTTGGACCTGCTATTTTTGTGGTTCTAGACTTTACTTAGGATGCTGAAAATGATAAAACTAGAGCGCATTCAAAACACATAGGACTTCACATAAATGCAAGAAAAGGCTCAAGCTAACCCCCACACATAAGTAGCAAATGCACATGACAAATTTAGGTAGTGGACGATTTGAAAGTTAAGAAACATTATAGCCATTAAGTCTTATAGGCATGGTTCCTAGGTGATTCTGATTTCCAGCATTATACAGGCAGCAGTGTAGCTTTAGGCCAACATATTTCCAAATCAAGGCATTACAACCCTATAGGCACGATATTAAAATATTGTGCAATGGGGCAGTAAAACAACTTTGAGAGCCTAGAATTAACAGCTTCTTATGCTAGTGACAATATCCTATAGGCAGGATTTCTAATAGTTGATAGACGCAATTGACTTTATAAGATATTATCCTTATAGGCATGATTTTTATGTATGGTAACACAAAGAAGTGGCAAAGTAGTTGATTTAATTAATTAAGGCTCAATATTCGTAATATCTAGGTTAACAACGTACCAAGACAATAGAAGTGACCGATTGATTAGTTGAAACCCTATAGACATAGTATCTAAATAAGCGTTGGCAAAACAACATTATTGTATCCTATAGGCATGCTGTCTAAGTGTGCACAACAATAGACATAGAAAACAAGTATGGCGAGTATTAACATGCTTTGAATAGTGTATGAGTGAAGTGTGTGTGATTCCTACAGGGATGATTCTATTAGTGTACACGCTAAACGAAATGACAAATCAAGTATGTTAATAAAACACATAGACCCTATAGGCATGTTTTCTACCCTTTTATGCAAGCATCAGAATACTCCAGCCCCCTTTTTCACTAATTTCCCCATCATTCAGTTTTACAAGATATTAAAGTTTATTTTAAATAATTACAGGCCCAATACAAATGTAGAATAAACCATTAATACATCTGAGCCTTCAAACATGCTTAGGACTTCATGCGGACAGCATGCCCAAACTCCAAGTGCAGACAGTATAACCAAAGGCAGACCCAACATACAAGCCTAAATGAATAGCTTACCCAAATGGATGCCAAACTTAGTCGTACAGGCAACAAACTCCACATAGAATCAATTAAACAGCTCTGAAGCTTAAACACTTAGTTCTTAAGCTGTGACCAACAACAGCTTTGGCCAAGACACATAGACAAGATCATACTAAATTGTAAGGCACACAAAGCACATATGAGGCAAGTTTATGTCTATCATTCCAGAAACAAAGTTTGGGAAACAGGGTTATTTCAAACAAAGTTTCAAAACAAAGCATAGTCGAGAACTATCTTAAAGAGCTTTAGGCAGGAGTTTGAACATGAAAATCTAGTAGTGTCATAGACAAGAACCAGTGAGATACAGTCTTAACATGGAAGCTTTAACATGATAGCCTAATGAAAACAATTAACTTGCAGAGTTTAACATGTGAAATATTTAGGCAAATACAATTTACCACACAAAGGTTTTAAATCCAATAGGTAAACATTCAGAAGAGAAGAGGCTGGCTTTCAGGTAAATAAAGTAAGCAGACATCATGTGAAGAGGGCAAGGACATTATTTTAGTCGACATAAAGAGAAATAAACTAGACATGGATTTGAATTCACCCTAGGAGTCACAAACGATCAGTGAGCACATAACATCAAAGCAAAGAACAAGTCTGACTTGGCATTGCAACAATATTGGCACACAGAATTCATATAATCACAAGTTGATTTCAGGGAAATAGCATGTATTCATGAAAGATTTAGCATAGACACATTCCAATAGGTTCTAGGCATGCACTAATTTCCTAGGAGATTCTAAGTCATGTATTCATGATAAGCAATAGTCTTGAGTAATCAATTAGACTTAAATGTGAAAATAAACAATGCATCAAGTTGGACATCTACGATGGGCATGCATTATGGCTAGTAATGTCAAGAAGAGCATATTAGGCTAAGCATTTAGACAATGTCATCACATAACTTGCAGCAGAATAACATGTGATGCATAAGGGATTCAACAGGAAGAAAATAATTCTGCGCAGATGCAATTTCCTAGGGATCCAAACAAAGTGCGATAAACATCAATCGGGTTTAATTGTAAACCAAGTAAAAATCATGAATCAACTTAGTTAACTATGCGAAAATTCAGAATTAGAGCAGGCTTGAAGTGGCATAACATTAAACACCCAAAGGAATGCACACAATCATATGGTAATGAAATTACAAGAGTATAAGATACTAACCAGTTGCGAACAAACTAAACAAAGGATGAAGAACTCAAAATCTCAAGAATAGCTACGATTACTAGAGAGTGATGAAACCCCAAACCCCAAGTGCTTCAGAGTTCACAGAAACCTCGAAATGGGCTCCGAGCAGTTCTTGCACTGGCGGAGGTTAATGAGTAGACCGGTGGCCTTGGCTTTCAGCCGGCCAAAAATCAAAATCTCAAAATGGTATAGGATGAATGAGAGTGGGAGAAGAGTGGTAGTAGTAGTCGTAGCAGTAGTCATTTTGACATAGAGGGGAAGCGGGGAAAGAGGGTTTATATAGTAGCAAAATTAAATACATAAACAAGGAAAACCATTCAATTTAACATAAAAAAGGAAAGAATAACACACGAAATCGATTTAGAATCAATTTAGGAGAAATTTGGCGAACCCTAGTTCAAGACGGAGAACAAAAATAGTAAAAAATCTCACTGAATCGGACCCATATAGCCTGGTAGTAAGTGTATCAGGTCAGAAATATGAAGATTGTATAGAATCGGTATTGAACGAACACCCAATAATTCAGCTTCCATAAATAATTGAGTACCAAATACTGTAACGTTGAGGAAATGTCAAGAACCATCGTGTGTGAGCAAAAAAGGAAAGGGGCTATGGAATATTTTCCATGTGATACCGGATTAGGGCTGGGGTTTGAATAGAGGCGGCTAGGGTTTCTCAGAGAAATGGTAGAGGATGAGAGGATTTAGGGGCAGCTGTCTCAGAAGAATGGGCGTTAGGGTTTGGCGAGGGTAATTAAAAACAGGAGAATGACTGTGGGTCGTTGATCATTTGAGATCAACGACCAGGACTAGAGGAGAAGAGGGGCGAGTCGTAGAGCGGGTCCCGATCGGGTTATAATTAAACGGGTCGTTTGGTTTGGGCCAGGGCAAATTGGGCTAGCTTTTGGTCCTAAAATTGGCTTAGGATTGGCTAGATTTTAAATACAAGAAATTAAGGGAAAATAATTTAATAAAATAGCTAAGTAAATATAAAAAATACTATTTATTCAACGTAATATTTAAAATAATAGATGAAGGTTATAAAAATATAAAATATTATTTTGACCCTGAATAAATTGACAAAATACAATTAATTGTAATGTATAGGATATTATTGCAAAAGTGCGTAAATAGTTCAAAAATGCAAATGCAATTATATCAAATGAAGTAAGCGTGGGTAAAATAATAAATTTGGATGATTAGATCATCCCAAAGTAGTTTGAAGGGATAATTAATAGATATATGAACAATTTAAATGCAAGAAAATCAATATTGAAGCCTTAAATATTATAGAAAATACTGATATGACTCTTATAAATTGGTGATGATGCAAAAATGATATTGTGAAAGTATATGATATTTATAAAAATATGACGACAAAATTAGGTATCAACAACTGCCCCTCTTTACTCGGGAATGATGAAAGAGTTGTCGAGTAAGGAAAATGTTGACCAATTTTGTCCGAATGAGTGAGGATGATATGTTTTTTTGAAAAAATGGGGGGCCAAAACTTGGTTCTTGAGTTGCATACATATCCCTGGTGTTATGGGAATCAGGCCATGTGTAGTTCTAGATCCAACGACGAATAAAATCGATGGAGTTATTATGAAAAATGGTTATGCGTTTCAAGAAAAGATATTTTGTATAGGATGGTGTCATGAGTAACGGATAATTTCGGGTGGAGCTATGAATGCAAATTTGAACGTTACGAATGTTTAAGGCAAATATTTGCGCGGTTACGGGATAAAAGGGTAATCGATTGCTGATCATCGGTTACGTTTGAGATGATTGAAGGATGTGAACGTTGTGAATGAAAACCGGAGCGAGAATTTCTCCTGTTTGTAGAACGGTTACCTCCCGAGTTACCTGCAAAACTTAAAACACGACGCGCAGGTATATACGTGGTTATTGCAAAAATTTAAACATGATGCATATTCCCTTTGGACCATGAGAGTTGTCTTTGGATGATGAGCACGATGTTCTAAGACCATGACGTCCTGGCCCATGAAGCGTATGATAAGGGATTCACAGGCCATGAAATTTTATTCTCGGACCATGAGGATGGTGCCTCTGGACTATGACACTTTTGAATAATAATGTGCAATTTTGAGAGATCCTCAGGCCATGGAATGATATCGGGCTATGAGGATAATGCCTTCAGACTATGACGCCTTCGAACAATATGACGATGTTCAGCCCATGAAATGCAAAGATGCGGTGATATTGGTCGTTTTATAGAGGGAAAGGGTGATGCTTAATCATATCCGAGAACGAAACAAGGCAATGCTTTGCCTTATGCAAATGATGGAGGTAGTGCTTAGCCTCATGAAATGTAATGGAGACAGAGTTTAGTCTCATGCAATGTAATGGAGATAGTGCTTAGTCTCATGCGAAGGAAGACAATGTTTAGCCTCATGCAATTATGGAGGTAGTGCTTAGCCTCACGCAATATAGTAGAGGCAGTGGTTAGCCTCATGCAAGTGATGGAGACAATGTTTACTCTCATGCAGAGAAAGGCAGCGTTTAGCCTCACGCAATATAGTAGAGGCAGTGGTTAGCCTCATGCAAGTGATGGAGACAATGTTTACTCTCATGCAGAGAAAGGCAGCATTTAGCCTTATGCAATAATGGAGGCACTGCTTAACCTCATGGAATGTAATAGAGACAATGTTTAGTCTCATGTAGAGAAAGGCAGCGTTTAACCTTATGCAATATAATAAGGGCAGTGCTTAGCCCTATGCAAGAAAAGCAACAATTAAATTTGAGAGGGAAAAGTGGTCCTTAGCTTGATGCGTTTGTGATTGGCGACTTCTGTCGGTGTGAAAATATTGATCTTATTGTATGTATATATTTGCGGACGTGCTTGCAATGTCTATTGTGCCTGCATCCAAAGAAAAATCGTAAGTTTTTTGGGGGAAAGGTTGGTTCGTGTCTTTGATTCTTCATTTCGCGTTTGCTCCTTGTTTTGCTGCCTTGTTCGAGTCACCCTGGGTAACATCTAGCTATTACAAAAATGAAAATTTTGAAAATATGCATTTGTGACAAATCATCTATATAAAAATGCAATTGTTCAAAATATGTGATAATGCATAAAAGCAAATAATTTTGTCGAGTCGGCGACTGTGACACGCTTTTGAGACATTGCAACCTCCTTAACTCGAAATTTTGAGGATCCTTCACAAAATTCTGCCCCATTTTAAATTCATACTTGATGGTAGGCTATAATCTTGTGTTTTAGTTGCTTATTGCACTCTAATTCACTGCACTTTATTTGTATTTTGCGCTCGCCAAGTTTTGGTGCCGTTACTGAGGATTGACAATCAATAGTGTTTGAAATAGTTTGTAGTGCTAATTCAGGAATTTTTTTTATTTCTATTTTTATGTTTGGTGTTCGTTGTATGTACGCAGGTTACAGGTTTAGATGTATCACACAAGCTTCTACAAAAGAAGTGCTATTAACAAGCCAGAGATAGAAAAACAACTGTGACGGCTGAGGAAAGAAAGAAATCTCACCGAGACATCAGAAAATGTTGGGCAATCCTCAACCAAAGAACTTATGGCTAGAAAAGGAGATGATAATGTAGATTTGGCTACAAGGGAGGCAGCCCAACAACGAGAAAAAGCTGCATGGGATGCTGAGGATGCAGTTATTAGAGAAGCGCATATTATCTATAAAGAAGAGAGAGGTCGGAGAATTTCTCAAAATCAACCCTTGGTTGCAAACTAGTTCGGAAATATAGCTCCCATGCCTGGGAGATCATTGGGCAATTATGCTAGACCGGTCTACAATCAAGGCTTATCAAGTGTTAGACCATCTCAATTTGCAGCTAACAATTTTGAGTTGAAGCAAGGGTTACTTCAAGCCATTCACAACTGTTGTGTCTTCAGAGGAAAGATGAACGTAGATCCAAACACACATCTAATGGATTTCAAGGAGATTATGAACACCTTCCAATACAATGGGGTGTCACAAGATGCAGTGTACTTAAGAGCATTCCCCTTTTCAATTAAAGATGATGCAAAGTAGTGGCTTCGAAGCTTTCCCACGGGATCGATCAGAACATGGGAGGAGATGGCCAGAAATTTCCTTGATAAATATTTCTCCTTAGCTAAAACAGGCAAGTTTTGAAGAGAAATCCATAACTTCTGCCAGAAAGAGACTGCAACTGTTTTTGAAGCATAAGAGAGGTTTAAAGAGATTGTTAGGAAGTGTCAACATAGTGTAATTGAACTCTGGATGCAACTCCAGGACTTTTGGGATGGATTGACACCGGCATCACATAGAATATTTAGCAATGCAGTTGGAGGCCCTTTGATGAAGAAGAATCCAGAGGAGATAGTTACAAGTCTTGATGAGTTAACTGAGATGCTAATCAGTGGCCCTCGGAGAGTGCTTAAAGAAGAAGATCAACTGGTGTTCACCAAGTTGATGCTAATACATTTGTGCAGGCATAACTTGATGTTATGGCTAAAGAAATACGAAAGCTGACCTTAGCCTCGATACAAAATGAGCCTCACACGGCTTGTGATATATGTGGAAGAGGACACCCTACTCATGAGTGTCAAACATCTACTGAGGAAGTGAATCCTGTGGGAAATTATAATTCTAATGCAATGGGTCAGAAGCACCCGGAGTTTTCATGGAGTTCACTTGGGGTTACCACTAATGCATGGCAGCAAAACATCCCCAGATTTCAGGGACAAGGAGCTCCTAGTTTTATGAATCAGTCGAGGCAGCAGTTTTAGCCTCAACAGCCCAATCAACCAGGTCTAGAAGATCTCATGAAGGCTTTCATAGTAAAAACTGATGAAAGGTTTGAAGTACAAGGGGAAACAATTCAAAATTCAGAGAATCAAGTGGGAAAAATTATAAAAATATTATCCGAGGGGTTCCAGGCACTCTCCCTGCTGATACGGAAATAAATCCCAAAGAGACAGTGAATGCTGTAACTTTGAGAAGTGGGCAACTGTTGAAAGATCTTACCCCAATCCCAAAAGAGGTAAGACTTGAAAAAGAAAGTGGGGAGCAGCTAAAAAGTGATGATGACAAGAAGAAGAAAGGCCCAATGAATGCTAAGAAAAATAAGAAGGAAGAAAAATCGAAAAGGGAGGAACATGAGGAGAGTAAGCATATTCCTGTGCTACCTATCCCTCAAAAGCTATGTAGAGAAAAGCTGGACAAGCAGTTTCAGAGATTTCTGGATGTACTGAAACTGGTTCATGTAAACTTACCATTCATAGAAGTGCTCTCACAAATTCCTTCTTGTGCTAAAATTTTGAGAGAGATCTTTACAAAGAAGAGGAAAGTAGAGGAGACCTTAGAGGTCAAGCTCACAGAGCATTGTAGTGCGATATTGCAAAAGAAACTCCCATAGAAGTGCGGAGATCTAGGGAGTTTTTCTATACCTTGCTCTTTAGGAACTATTAATTTTGATAAGTCTTTATGTGATTCTGGTGCCTCAATCAATTTAATTCTTCTATCTATTTACAGGAAACTAGAGAAGTAGATTGGAGAGATAAGGTCTGCACCAATATCGTTGTAGCTGGTAGACCAAACGACTTTAATACCCTACGGGATAGTGGAATATGCGTTAGTTTGGGTGGATAAGTTCGTATTTCTTGTGGATTTTATGGTGGTGAATATGGAGGAAAACAAGGAGGTCCTCCTCATCCTAGGAAGACCATTCTTAGTGGCAGGCAAAGCAATATTAGATATACATGAGAGAAAACTCATGCTTAGACTGCGTGAGGAGACTGTGACTTTCAAGATGGATGTAGAAATTGGGGTGCAAAAAGGAAAACTAGCTGCAAGTGTTGAGTGGAAAGTGAAGGGCTCGAAAGAGAAGGTTGCATTGCGCGAGAAAGATAAGTGTGAGGTGTACCCTAAAAAGGCTGAGAAGAAGCTGTCTGCATGGATGTGTGCATTAGTTCGGGCGCGAGGAATGGAGCCGGCTTCGACTCAGACCCCGACTAGATGTTTAGGGAAGTTTCCTTTACCTTATGCTTTTTAATTGTGTGTCATGGGGACATGCCACAACTTAAAGTGTGGGGTGGGGGATATTTGTATGTATGTATGTATGTTTATATATTAGTTTTCTTTTTGTTAGTTGTAGTTAGTAGAGATAGAAAATATTTTAGAATAAAAATGAGAAAAATTTTAATTTGAAATTTTTTGATTTTTCCCGACGATGGATATCATTGGCAGGTTTCATGATGGATTAAAGTCGAAAGAAAAAAGACAAAAAGATTTCGTTCTTTTCCAAGGGTTTTGTTTGAAATGGGTGTGGTTAGTAATAGTATTTATTTTTTTTAGGAGTAGGAAACCTTGTGCTGTGAATTGAATTGAAGGCAATATCTCTTAACTTTATTTTCCTTGAGAATAGTAAGTGCTTTAGTTGTGACGCTTAGGCTCAGTTTTTAACTCTTGTATAAGTACTTTAAATTGTATGATCTTAACTTTGCTTAACTGCTTTGACTAGAGTGTCTTGATAGTCCAATCCTGAGTGAGTTACGTGCCATGTGTGTGTTAGGTTATTCTGTGTGTTGCATTTGATGTCTAGAATTTGTCCTGTGTGTTTGCAAAGCGAAATAGTAGTTTTATTCAGTCTTGGAAGTGATATAGGCATTTCTTTGTTGAGACAATGATTTGTTTACCCACCTAATTCTCATGTATCTTAGTTAACCCTTTTGAGCTTGTAATGCTGTTCTTTGGCAACCCTATTACAAGCCCTACCCATTTGGTTGAATTGACCATCTATTTTAACCTTGTACCTCTTGTGAGCACTTGAATTTGTTATGAACTTTGTAAATTGAAGTGTGGGGTGGTTGGTTTGGCTTTTGAGTGGAACTATTGAACTAAGGAGAAAGGTGCACTGTTTTGAAAAAGTAAGAGCCACTTGAATTGAAAAAGAAAGGAAAACAAACAAGTGTATGATTGTGAAAAATATTCCTTGATAATGGTAACTTGATCTAATTGTGCTTAAAGAAGTAGGGAGTTAATGTATAATGATGTGAAGGTGGAGTTATGGTTGGACATAAGTGTGGGGTTTTGAATGGTTAATTGTATGTATTAAAGTACTTAGGTATACGTAGTCACTCTTATATCCTAATGTACACTACCCATCCTGTAGCTTACATTACAACCAATTAAAGTCCTACTTGATCCTTGACTGAATGAGCTCAATTAGTAGAGTAGTACACTACGGGCAAGCCTACGGTACACCTTTTGTGGCATGTGAATGTTCTTTCTGAGAGTGAGTGAAATCTTTCTATCTTGAGTTCCTAATTGTCCTTAAATTTTATTATGTGCGGAACTACTCTCTACTGTTGTGTGAGGGAACTTGATTCACGAAGGAAAGGTAATGTCGTTGACCTCTGTGTTAGTGAGCGGGTTGTGAAAAATGTGTGGTGCTTTTGAGTCAAATATTGAGGCTAGGATGTTACGGTATTGTGCTTAATCTATTTTAAAAATTCTTGGTATGATGAGTTATGAGAGTTGTTGAAAAAAGTTGTGTCTATATGAAGTGTAGTTTTATTGCACGAGGACGAGCAATGGTTTAAGTGTGGGGTGTTGATGGTAGGCTTTAATCTCGTGTTTTAGTCGCTTATTGCACTATAATTCACTGCAATTTATTTATGTTTTGCGCTCTTCAATACTTTTGGCAATATACTTCTTGGTGATCCTTGACATACGAGATTTGACGAACTCGAAATCATGTCCCAATTTCTAACCATAGGGGGGGAATGAGGATTTTATTATGATGTGACCGAACCCACAGGGCTGCCTACGTATCCCCTCTTAAACGGGAATCGGGTCAAGCATAGTTCAGGTTACATCAAATAGAAAGTGCAAACATAATCTTAAACGTAATATCTCTTGACTGCATCTGAGTTGATAGATTTTGGCCATATTTCTCTATCCATTGCTGCAAGTATAAGCGCTCCACCTGTCAGTACTCAGTGAACCATGTAAGGGACTTACCAGTTAGGTGAGAATTTCCCTTTTGCTTCATCCTGATGTGGGAAGATCCGTTTCAGCACCAATTGCCCCGGTGTGAATTTCCTCGATCTAACCTTTTTATTAAAAGCCCTTGCCATTCTATTCTGGTAGAGTTGACCGTGACACACTGCATTCATCCTCTTACAATTAATGAGAGCCAGTTGTTCATCCCGGTTCCGTATCCATTCCGCATCGCTGAGCTCGGCTTCTTGTATGATCCTTAAGGAAGGAATTTTCCAATCGGCAAAGATAACGACTTCGGTACCATAGACCAGTAGATAAGGGGTTGCCCCAGTTGATGTACGAACTGCAGTGCAGTACATGATCAATGCAATGGGTAGCTTCTCGTGCCATTGCTTGTAGCTGTCCCACCATTTTCCTCAATATCTTCTTGATGTTCTTGTTGGCGGCTTCTACGGCTCCATTCATCTGCGGTCTGTATGCTGTAGAATTCTGATGCTTGATCTTGAATGTTTCACACATAGCTTTCATCAGATCACCGTTGAGAGTGGCAGCATTGTCAATAATGATTGTCTTAGGTACTCCAAATCGACAAACATTAGGATCCCGGACAAAATCTGCTATGACCTTCTTAGTCACGGCCTTATAGGAAGCGACTTCAACCCATTTTGTGAAGTAATCTATAGCCACAAAAATGAACCTGTGTCCGTTTGAAGCAGCGGGTTCAATTGGTCTGACGATATACATGCCCCAAGCAGAGAAAGGCCAGGGTGAACTCGTTGCATTGAGTTCGTTGGGTGGCACTCGTATCATATCAACATGTATTTGGCATTGGTGAAACTTTTGAACATATTTGATGCAGTCTGTCTCCATTGTCATCCAGAAATACCCTGCTCTTAATATTTTTTTGGCCAGAATGAACCCGTTCATGTGAGGTCCGCAAGTTCCGGCGCGTATTTCTTCAAGCAATCTAGATGCCTCCTTGGCATCGACGCATCGCAGCAACCCCAAGTCAGGAGTCCTTCTATACAGAATTCCTCCGTTCTGAAAGAATTGGTTGGCCAATCTTCAAAGCGTGCACTTCTGAGTGTGTGTGGGGCATTTTCTAGGTATTCTCCTTTCTCTAAATACTCCTTGATATCGTGGAACCACAGATTTCTGTCAAACTCTTCTTCAACATGAGCACAATAGGCTGGCTGCTTACAAATCTCTATTAGGATATGATCAATTAAATTCTTGTCTGGTGTTGTATCATGGAAGACAAGGTGGCTAATGCATCTGCGAACTCATTCTAGATCCTTGGAACATGTTTGAATTCTATCTTTGTGAACCTCTTGATCAACTCTTGTACTCAATGCAAGTACGGCAATATTTTAGTGTTCTTGGTGAACCTTTCTCCTAGTACCTGGTGTAATAATAGATCCAAAGCTCCGATTACTAGCAACTCTTGAACATTCATGTCGACGGCCAATCTGAGTCCCAAGATGTAGGCTTGATATTCTGCCATGTTCGTGGTGCATCTATCTATTTACAGGAAACTAGAGAATATAGTACTTGCTCAGACAATATAGCACTTGCTCTTTCCTCCTGATTTCATCATGTTGCCCCAGGACGCAACCAAAAGCTCCATCCAACACGGACAGATACATCAACAAAGGTATTCCTAGCTCTGGCTGGACCAACACGGGCGGTTTAGACAAGTACTCCTTGATTATGTCGAAAGCCTTTTGACATTCTTCGGTCCATCTCGTCCCAACATTTTTCCTCATCATCTTTAAGATTAGATCACATATCACCGTTGATTGTTCTATAAAATGGCTAATATAATTAAGGTATCCTAGAAAACTCATCACATTCTTCTTGTTCTTTGGTGGTGGCAAGCCCTGAATAGCTTTAATTTTCGACGGGTCTAGCTCAATACTATGGCAGCTGATGATGAAACCCAATAACTTCCTAGCAGGGACTCCGAAGGCAAATTTTGCAGGGTTCAACTTCAAATTTTATTTTCGAAGTCGGGTCGAAAAACATCTTCAGGTCTGCTATGTGATCTGAACTCCTTTTAGATTTGATGATAACATCATCCATGTGCACCTCTATTTCCTTATGCATCATGTCGTCGAAAAAAGTCGTCACGGCCCTTATGTAGGTTGGCCCAGAATTCTTCAAGCCAAACGGCATCATTTTGCAACAATATATCTCTCATGGTGTAATAAAGGCTGTCTTTTTGGCGTTCTCTTCGTCCATCCAAATCTAGTGGTATCCTGCGAAGCAATCCACAAAGGATTGAGTTCATGCTTGGCGCAGTTATCGATCAGTATGTGTATGTTGGGTAATGGGAAATTATCCTTAGGACTTGCTCTGTTCAGATCTCGATAGTCAATATGCACTCTGACTTTCCCATCTTTCTTTGGAACCGGCACAATGTTGGCTAACCAGGATGGGTATTCGACCACTTGAAGGACCTGGGCTTTGATTTACTTAGTAACCTCCTTGTTTATCTTCAGACTCATATCTTGCTTGAATTTTTTGAGTTTCTACTTTACCGGCAGACACATGGGGTTGGTAGGTAGCTTGTGAGCTACTATGGATGTGCTTAACCCAGTCATGTCGTCGTAGGACCATGCGAAAATATCCACATATTCCTTTAGAAACATATGTACTCTTCCTTCTCAGACGGTGATAGATGAATGCTTATGCGGGTTTCTTTTACTGTTTCAGAATCCCCTAAGTTAATTCCTCAGTTTCCTCCAAGTTGGACTTTGGTTTGTTCTCAAATTTCTCTACTTCTTTGACAATTACCTCAGGTATTATATCATCTTCCAAATCTTTCGAATCACTTTCTTGATGTTGCGTTGTCTCATTATATGTCACAGTTGAGGTTCATCAGGACACGTAATAATTATGCTAAAAAGAATGAGGAAAGATAATATTAAATACGAAACGCAATAAAGCTTAAAATTGTCAACAACTACGACTTGATGCTTGAGTAATTATTTCAAAACAAAACACTGAAAATGTATTAAATGCTCAAAAATAAATTAAAAATAAATCATGCTAATTCTGCCAGGCTCCACGTACTTGGCGAGTCCGGGACGATGCAGCGGTCCAGTTCTTGAGAACAACTCCTTCTCCTACTGTCAGAATAATAAGGTCTTCCTCCTCCTCCTCCTCTAAAATTGCACTGCAGTCCATATCTTCCTCGTTCCGAAACAACTTTCTCATATCGGCCAAAATCTCGTCTTCCTAGGATCCCCAAATCATGTCAGTTTGGCGAAATGTCTGGTGTAGCGATGGTATCGGTTGTTCCAGCAGATAGTAACCGGTGCACCATGACGGTGTCCAATCTTGGTACTCTTGCACGGTATATTCATATCCGAGCCCAAAGGCCGTGGCATGATACTGTGGTCGTATGGGTTCAGTGATCCCCTGAAGCTTTTGGCCACGACCCTTTCCTGGTTCATATCCCAACGACATCAATATGCTTTCTATCTTATTTCTCCACCATCCATCCTGCTCAATTGCGTTTACTCGCTCAATGCGATGGTACGTTTCTCCTCCCAATTTCCTCCTATTTTCAATGACTAGCACGGTCTGATTGGTGTAAATAGGGTTGCTTCCATCTCCATGAATGATCACCTCCTGATGATTCCACTCGGACTTCACAACCTGGTGTAGAGTAAAAGGACTGCCCCAACTGCATGTATCCATGGTCGTCCCAACAACAGGTTGTAGGTGGTGGATATGTCTAGCACTTGGAATTCGACATCAAATAAGGTCGGGCCCATATGTAGATCAAGGTTTATTTCTCCTATAGCGGCTCTCTAAGATCCATCGAACGCTTTCACATTCATGCTTCACATCCGTATCTCATGCAGGCCTTTACTTAATCTTTTCAGAGTGGTCAGCGGGCATATGTTCAGGTTCGAACCTCCATCTATCAGGACCCTGGCAATGAACTTGTCTTAAAATTGCACAGTAATGTGCAATGCTTTGTTGTGTCTAGACCCTTCTAGCGGTAACTCATCTTCGGGGAAAGTTATTTTGTGACTTTCTAGCACCTTTCCGACCATGTCGGCCATCTCCTTGCTAGTGATACCAGCAGGCACATAAGTTTTGCTTAACACTTTCATCAAGGGATTCTTGTGTGCTTCTGAATTTTGCAATAGTGACAAAATGGATATCTAGGCGGGAGTCTTGTTCAGGTGATCAACAACAGAGTATTCCCTCGCCTGTAACTTCTTCTAAAGATCGTCAGTAACTGTCTCAATGATAGGTAGTTTAGATGCAGTTTCTTTGTTGTTCCTCCAAGATTCTCGGGTGTGTAAACTCTGCCAGTTCTAGTCATACCTTACGCAACACCTATCTCTTTCATTGTGGATTTTTCTTTTCTTCTTTCCACTGCAACATAATCCCATGTGATGACATGCGACTTATAAGACGGTGGGGGATCTACCATCACGGTGAAGGGCGTAGCTACCTCGACCTCAAACGGTGCCTGGGTTTGCACCACAATCGGCGAGAGGGTGACATGAGATGTTTTAGGAGTATCCCCCTCTCGAATAAGTCTGATGGATCCCTATCACATTCACTACCTCGCCCCTATGATTCAAAAGAGGGTTATTACGGACATTTGGTGCGGCTTCCTTTGCTTGTATAACTTTGGTGTCGATCAGTATTTGAATCTTGTCCTTCAGCATGCAGCATTTCTCAATGGGATGATCTTTCATGCCTAAATGATAGGCACAATTTTTATTGGGGTTAACCCACTAAAAAGGGCTCTCAATAGCAACAACAGGAATAGGGGTGACGTAACTATCGGCCTTTAGTCTCTCATACAGTTGGGCTATGGGTTCAGCAATTGGGGTTCTGGGAGCTCTACGGTCAAAGTTTGGTTGTGGCTTAGGGTAGTTTTGGCGGACAGGAGGAGGTGAATGGTAATATGTAGGTTGGTGTTATAGGCATGTTAGGTGGTGGCAGGGTGAAGTGCCGGAGAATTTCGGCACATTTTGACTCTAATTGCTTAGATTTTAACTTGTTTTACATGCAACTTCTTTAGGTACTTATGTAATTTTAGTGTTTTTGCAGTATAAGAAGTGTAAGGACCTAAGAGCATGGAAAAGAGTTTAAAAAGCCACATAAAGACAAGGAAAGAGCAGAAAAGCATCGCAGAGGTGAATATGCGATCGCAAACATCACATGCGAGCCGTAGAATTCACATCAAGATCGCAGATCAAGACAGACTTCTGGGCAAAATGTCACGTCAAGAATGCGGTCGCATATGCGATCGCATAACTGGTATGCGAGCTGCAGAATTGCACACGGAGATCGCAGACCAAAGCAAGGTCCTGGGCAAAGTTTAGAGTCAGAAATGCGATCATGCGATCGCATAACTGGTACGCGAGCCGCAGAAGTAACCGCAAACCAAGCACGAAGTCTACTGAAGGAAGAAATCGCGATGCAGGATGCGGTCGCATTTCTACAATGCGGACCGCAAACCATAGATGCGATGAAGGCAAACCTAGGGTTGAAATCTGGGACAGACGTGTCAAAATTGCGGACCACATTTCTGTTATGCGACAGAAATGCGGTCGCATTTTTGACTTCGGGGCAGATCAGTCTGAATTTTTACCTCGATTTTTGGGCCTCTATAAATAGGTCTACTAAGGTTATGTGGGGGCTATCTTGTCAGATTTTGGAGCAGAAAGTACAAGGCTTGAATATTCCTATCTCTTAGAAGCTTTTGGGTCAAGAATCTTTTACTTAGTAAGCTTTATGAAAATTAATATTCTTTTGATTTCAGATTTTAGAATGAGTAACTAATTCTAAACACTAAGGTTGTGAATCCTAAATGGGTGTGATGTTATTGGGTGTTTGATATTAAGTATATATTTAACGGTTGATTGATATTTATTTACTTCTCATTCCTTAATCATTGTTGGTGGTTGCAAACATTAACAAATGCCATTAAATTCCATCTTTGCTTGGGAAAGCGGGGTAGAATTTGGTAGAAGTAAATATCAAAGACTCAAGGCTTTAAACCTTGTTTAATAAAATCGCTTAGGAATAAGTGAGTTTTAATTTGGCATAAATTGATTGCTCTTAATCACAACTCTTTTATATTTGGAAAAATCATAAAGAGAAAATATTACCCAACTATTGGAAAAATATTGGGTAGTCAATTAGACATCAATTGCATATCAAAAGATTCTTCCGTTAGAAATATATCATATTGACATCGATAGCATTACACTTCATTAATGGGGACACAACCTTGGTTTCTTTAATCATACTATTCATATTCTCAATATTGCAATTAGACTTTATTTAAAACTAAGTTCAATTCATACTTTTGTTACCGTTACATGAATAGAATTACGACAGTAGTTGAGTATTATGCTAATCAAGTAAACTTTTCACATCTATTCCCTATGGGATTCGACCCTAACCTTGTTGGGTTATTATATTTGACATCGACCGCTTACACTATTTATTAAGGTGTAATTTGAGCGTATCAAATTTTGGCACCGTTGCCGGGGAATCCGGTTCTGAAATTACTAATTAGTGTGTGCTTTACTGTAAGTTTGATTCTACTCTATCACACTTTGTTTGCTTTGGTTGGTGTTGATAGGAAAACATGTCGTAATAAGGTGACGATGTGGAGGTAGAAGTGGAAGGAAATACTTTTGCAGATATTGAGGAGTACATCGAGGATACAAATACTATTGTACTTCCTGCTATTGGTGCTGCAACTTTCAAGGTGGAACACGGGTTAATTCTGATGCTTAAAGCGGAGGGATTATTCAGGAATTCCACTGATGATGATCCAATACAACATCTCAGAAATTTCTTGGGTGTATGTGCAATGCATAAGCAGAATAATGTCTCCAATGATGCCCTAAGGTTGAGATGCTTCAAGTACTCTCTAGCTGGGGACGCAAGGAAATGGCTCCAGAATCTTCCTCCAAACTCCATTTATTCCTGGCCCGAACTTGTCCGAGCTTTCTTGTCTAAATGGTCCCCACAAAGCAAGAAGTCAAAGCTCAGGGATAAAATTTTCTTCTTCAAGCAATTACCGGGAGAACAACTACATGAGGCATGGGATCACTTCAAACTATATTTGGTGAAGTCTCCAAACCATGGTTTCCCGGATTCTATTTTGTTGGAGAAATTTTACATGGGTTTGGATCCGATGAACCAATCAATAGCCAAGAATGCAGCTGCCGGATCTTTCATGGACAAGTCATTCGCAAGGGTGACAAAGATTCTTGACAAAATGGCAAAGCATAATCAAGCATGGCATTCTGAGGACACACAGGTGGAATTGCATATGGCTCTCCTTCCTTGAGAAACATGATCAAGGAACATCAAGAGAGAGATCAAGTGATTGCAGAGCTTGCTACGAATGTAAATGTGTTGACAAATATGTTCACTGAAAACCAAAAGAAGAAAGTAAATGTGGTTGAGAATGTGCAACCTGTACCAAATGACGATTTTGAGGAAGCAAATTATGTCAACAACTCTCAAGGAGGGTATCAAAGGCAACACTACCAAGGTCAAGGATGTGCAACCTGTACCAAATGACGATTTTGAGGAAGCAAATTATGTCAATAACTCTCAAGGAGGGTATCAAAGGCAACACTACCAAGGTCAAGGATCACAAAATCAATGGAGGCCAAACCCGTAAGGGCAAGGTCACCACCAATGGAAAATGACCAAGGTGGCTCAAACCAAGGAAACTGGAACAACAACAACAACTTTTCAAATCGAAGTTCCAAAATCCCTATGTTCCCCCAAGGGGTCAATACTCAAATAAAGGTTCCTCAAGTGAGTCTAAATTGGAAAGTATGCTTGAAAGGATACTGCAAAATCAAGAAAAATCAGACAATTCCATGAGGAACATGACCGAGTTGGTTGGCTCTCATACTGCAGCCATTCAAAAATTGGAGATGCAAATGAGAGATCTCTCTCGGGAGCAACATCCACAGCAAAAGGGAACACTCCCTAGTGATACAATTGCGAACCTAAAGGGAAGTGGGAGTGGCCCAACTTTTCATGTCATGGCAATTACTACCAGGAATGGGAAGATACTACAAGGAAAGGGTGACCAAGCGGTTGAAGTGGAAGAATTCGAAAAAGGGGTTGAGGTTGAAGAGCCTAATGCTGTTGAAGTTGAGAAAACTCCGGAAGTTGTGCAAGTCCAAGAAGAGAACCGAGAAGGGTAAAGGAAAAGGCAAAAGAAAAATCAAACATTCTTCCGCCTATTCCTAGATATCCTCCTCCTTTTCCTCAAAGACTTGCAAGAAGGGTTGATGATAGCAAGTTTGAGAAGTTTTATGATATTTTAAAGCAATTATCGGTGAACATACCGTTCTTGGAAGCTTTTTAAGAGATGCCTGGTTTTGCTAAATGCTTGAAAGATTTGATCACCAAGAAGAGGACCACCAAGAATGAGGTGGTGAACATGACTCACCGGGTTAGTTCCATTATTGCCACAACCTCCGTTCAGAAGAAAGAAGACCCGGGAGCCTTTACTATTCCTTGCACTATAAGGGTGCGTGATTTTGCAAGGGCCCTTTGTGATAATGAGGCTAGCATTAACTTAATACCGCTTGCCATCTACAAACAAGCGGGATTAGGAATGCCAAGGCCAACAAGTATGAGATTGCAAATGGCTGATCGTTCCATCAAGAGACCGGTGGGAATTGTTGCTGACGTGATTGTGAAAGTGGGAAGGTTTAATATACCCGCTGATTTTGTAATTCTTGATTGTGCTGTTGACAAAGAAATCCCGATTATCTTGGGGAGACCATTCCTAGCCACTGGAAGAGCACTTATGGATTCAGAACAAAATGAAATCAAATTCCGAGTGAATGATGAAGAGGTTACATTCCAAGCAAGTAAGGTTTTCAGTGGTTGATATTGTTGACAACGTGGAAGATGCGGTTGAAATGAAGATGGAAGAACAATGCCTCGGTGAAGCATTGGCAGCTATCTTGGTGAACTTTGACGGTGAGGATATGAAGGGTTTTATGGAGTCGGTAAATGCATTGGAGGGGCGTGGTTCTTACTCTTATGCTCCACCAAAGCTCTCTCTCGACTTGGAGAATAGATCTACACCTTCCGCAAAGCCATCTATTATTAAGCCACCACAACTAGAGCTCAAACCACTTCCTCCGCACTTGAGGTATAAATTTCTTAGCTCAAATGATACTTTACCAGTAATTGTTTCTTCTTTGTTGAATGATGTGCAGGTGGAACAATTGTTGAAAGTCTTGAAGGAGCATAGGCAAGCCATTGGATGGACAATTGTAGACATTCGTGGGATCCCTGCTGGAATTTGTGAGCATAAAATTCAATTGGAAAGTGGGACCAAACCGAGTGTGGAACACCAACGACGGTTGAATCCGTCAATGCAAGAAGTGGTAAAGAAGGAAATAATCAAATGGTTGGATGTGGGGTAGTCTACCCCATTGCCGATAGTTCTTGGGTGAGCCCGGTGCAATGCGTGCCGAAAAAGGGAGGCATGACTGTGACTGAAAATGAGAAAAGCGAACTTATCCCAACAAGAACGGTAACCGGCTGGAGGGTGTGCATGGATTATCAGAAACTCAACAGTGCGACATGCAAGGACCATTTCCCTATGCCTTTTATTGATCAAATGCTTGATCGGCTAGCGGGAAGGTCATTCTATTGTTTCCTTGATGGATATTCCGGCTACAATCAAATCAACATAGCATTGGAGGATCAAGAGAAGACGACATTCACATGCCCTTATGGAACGTTTGCTGTCAGCCGGATGCCATTCGGTTTACCCAACGCTCCGGCCACCTTTCAAAGATGCATGATGTCCATCTTCTCCGACATGGTAGAGGATTTTCTTGAAGTCTTCATGGATGATTTCTCGGTGGTGGGTGAGTCTTTTGAGCATTGTCTTAACAATCTTAAACAAGTGCTCAAGAGGTGAAGAAACCAACCTTGTGCTTAATTGGGAGAAATGTCACTTCATGGTGGATGAAGGCATTGTGCTGGGGAATAAAATTTCAAGGCATGGCATAGAGGTAGACCGGGCAAAGATAGAGATCATTTCTAAGCTTCCTCCATCTACTTTCGTTAAAGGTGTTCGCAGTTTTTTAGGCATGCCGGTTTCTATAGGCGCTTCATCAAGGATTTTTCCAAGATTGCAAATCCTATGTGCAAACTTCTTGAGAAGGATGCAAAATTCATGTTTGATGAGAAATGCCTCAAAGCTTTTGAGGAGTTGAAGCAAAGGCTCACCACGGCACCTATTATTGTCACACCCGATTGGTCACTTCCTTTCGAGCTTATGTGTGACGCCAGTGGTGTAGCCATTGGAATAATGCTTGGCCAACATCACAGCAAAGTTCTTCACCCGATATATTATGCCAGTAAAACACTCAATGGGGAACAAATGAATTACACAATGACTGAACAAGAACTTCTGGCCATTGTTTATGCTTTTGAGAAGTTCCGGGCTTATTTGTTGGGTTCCAAGGTGATAGTGTACACAGATCATGCAGCTCTTTGCTATCTTATGGCAAAGAAGGATGCAAAGCCTCGTTTGATTTGATGGGTTTTGTTGTTGCAAGAGTTTGACATTGAAGTCAAGGATCGCAAGGGGACTCAAAACCAAGTGGCGGATCATTTGTCAAGGGTTGAAGAAGCAGGGAGCCCAAAGGGAGATCTTGAACACATATTGGCCTTATCTAATATTGTTGCTCCTTGGTATGCCGATATCGCTACTTATTTAGTTAGTGACCTTATGCCGGATGGATTGGAGTCATATCAAAAGAAGAAATTCTTGAGAGATTGCCGGCACTACTATTGGGAGGAGCCTTTCTTGTTCGGGTTTGTGCGGATAATATTATCAGAAGGTGCGTTCCAGAGGAGGAAATGATGCAAATTCTAAAGGCATGTCATGAATCACCTGTTGGGGGTCACCATGGAAGAAAACGAACAGCGGCGAAGGTTCTTGAATGTGGTTACTATTGGCCTTCGATCTACCAGGATGCTAATCAATTGGTTAAGGCTTGTGACCAATGCCAGAGACAAGGTCCAATCTCTAAGAGGCATGAAATGCCAATGCATTTTGTGATGGAGATTGAAATCTTCAACGTTTGGGGAATTGATTTCATGGGCCCCTTTATAATCTCATGCGGGATGAAGTACATCTTAGTGGCTGTGGACTACGTGTCCAAATGGGTAGAAGCAATTTCCATACCAAACAATAAGGCACGGAGTGTGACCACATTTTTAAAGAAGAACATTTTCACTCGGTTTGGCACTCCCAGAGCCATTCTTAGTGATGGTGGGTCTCATTTCTGCAATAAGCCTTCAAAGTTCTCCTTGAAAAGTATGGTGTCAAGCACAAGGTAGCCACACCCTATCATCCGCAATCAAGCGGGCAAGTGGAGGTTTCCAACCGGGAAATAAAGAGCATTCTAGCAAAAACGGTTAATGCAAACAGGACCGACTGGTCAAAGAAGCTAGATGATGCACTGTGGGCATACCACACAGCATACAAGACTCCCATTGGTACGTCGCCTTATCGATTAGTTTTTGGAAAAGCCTGCCATCTACTTGTGGAACTGGAGCACAAGGCTATGTGGGCCTTAAAAAGATTGAACATGGACTGGGCAAAAACTGCAACTTTGAGGTTAACACAACTGAATGAAATGGAGGAATTCCGTCTCCATGCTTATGAAAGTGCAGCTGTGTATAAAGAGAGAATGAAGTTTGTCTATGATAAGAAGATCCTGAAAAGAGAATTCAAGGCGGGTGACTTAGTGTTGCTTTTCAACTCCAGACTCAAGTTATTTCCGGGCAAGCTAAAATCGAAATGGTCTGGTCCATTCAAAGTAGTTGATGTCTCTCCCTTTGGAGCCGTAGAATTAGCATCGGAAGATGGGCTCCGAACTTTCAAAGTAATCGCCAAAGAGTCAAGCATTACTTGGGCTCCGATGGCGAGAAGCATTTGGTGGAGCAACTAGCTCTCAAAGATGGTCCGTGCCCGACCATTGAGTAAATTCAGAGGAGTCTCAACTTCGTCGTGCCGCGACGTTAAATCAAGCGCTTCATGGGAGGCAACCCATGTGTGGTAACATTTATTTTTGTTGTAAATTTCTTTATGTTTTTGATAGATAGATTTACATCAAGCAATTTGAAGGGTGTGTTAGAATGCAGGAGATTCAAAAGGCCACAATACTGGGAAGGAATGCCTAAAAAAGGAAAAAAAACCACTGTGTTAAGTTTGCTGCACAAATGCGGTCGCATTTTCACTATGCGAACCGCATCTCAATCGCAAACCGAAGTAGTGAGTCTGGCTCAAATTGTTGACAAAAATGCGACAAGGTAATCCACTTTGCGGACCGCAGTTTCACTATGCGAACCGCATTTCAATCGCAAACTAAAGCAGTGAGTCTGGCTCAAATTGTTGACAAAAATGCGATAAGGTAATTCATTCTGCGGACCGCATTTACGTTATGCGATCGCATTATGCCTCGCATTGATACCCTTTCAGCAGAACCCAGCGCGTAACACATATGCGATCGCATAGTGTGTTATGCGGTGACTTTCCCATCGCACAATGCCAGGTAAGGCGCCGCATTCTCTCATCTTTTAATCCTTCAAAACAGCGCAAAACAACATAAAAAAAAACGAACAGAGAAAGGAACGACCAGCAGCAAGCACAGATCGAATCGTACCAAGGACAAAGACCTGTTTAAAATCTCCATACTTCATGTAATCTTTTTCATTGGTACGTGTCCTGATCTCCTCATGGTCGCTCCTATCTTTGCTGTGTTTTTCTTTAGTTTTCATTCTGCATTTTTTTTCGATTTTGCTGCTAATCGTACTTGCTTGGTTGTTTCTGGGGTGATGGGTAGAGAGATCTAGGACTGCCATTGTTGGGGGGATGAATTGAATCGTGAGACCAACGGCATTTGTGGCCCACAAAATCAAAATGTGGTTCTCATTTTGGCCGCATCCTTAAACCCTAGTCTCCTGAAGACGATGACAAATGCTGTGCCATTTGCGGTCACATAATCACTATGCGAACCGCAAAGGCACCGCAGACTTGAACAGAACACCCTGTTAAAACCTTGACATCTGCGTTTGTTTTGCGATCGCAATTCCCACTTTGCGGTGGACTTTGCGATCGCATTTTTGTTATTCTCATTTGTGTTTGTGCAAGTAAATTCTGTGATGATTATGCGATTCGCATAGTGGTTTTGTGATCGTATAATCCATCGCATACTGAGTCCCAATATTGCACAGTCAAGTTTGCGACTAGTTTGCAATTTGCATAGTGGTTATGCGACCACAAACCATGTCGCATTCATTTACCTGTTGTTGCTTTCTTCTGTTTTCTTTTCCCTTTTGCTTACAATGTCGCTGACATTTTACCCTTATACAGATATGGCACCTCAAAAGCATGTCGCAAGGAAAAAGGCACCATCCGGTCGTCACACGTCACAACCAAAACATGTGCGAACGAAACCAAATATGCCAAGCACCTCCCAGTTTGATGAGGAGGACCTCTTGCCCTCAGTCGATCTATAGGCTGAGGCTAGAAGGAACATGGAGATGACTTCCATCTCCGATTTGGGGTCGACGGCTCAAGGGAACTATTTAGAGAGGGACTCACCAAAAGAAAAATACTGGGTGAGAAGCAGTTGAGCGTGAATGGCCTCCAAGAACAGTACCCCCACATTCTCGACAATATAAAAGCGAGAAAATGGGAGTGCTTCACTGAGGCACCTAAGGAGTTCAATGAGTCACTGGTCCGGGAGTTCTATGCATCCTATGGAGCTTCCAGGACGGCGCACCACAAATACAACAAAGTGTTTACTAGCATCTTACTTGTTCGGGGAAAGAATGTGTTCTGCAATAGTGAAGACATTAATGAAATATATTCCCCCAACTGGCAAACAGGCACAGCCGAGTACGATGCCAAGTACTCAAGTAGAGAGAATGAGCGTGGGTGGATAACGTCAGTCATTGCAAAGGGGACCCCTGCTTAGATAAATCCTGGAAAGAAGATATATAAGGAGGATCTCACAAGGGAGGGTCGATTTTGGCTGAGCTTCGTCACCTCCCGTTTGATACCGTCCCGGAATGAAACTGATATAAGCATTGAGAAAGCTCTCCTCATTGCATGCACCATGGGCGGTATCAAGATTGATGTGGGGACTTTAATCTTCTAGGAGATAGGTATCCGGACAATGCAGCGTGCTACCTTGCTCCCATTTCCGAGTTTGATCACAACCCTCTGTAAAGCTATCCTTTTTGTAGTGACGAATCTTGTATATGTTCCTAAGAAAAGGAATTTGTCCTCCTCTAATGCAACAATCTGATAAAACCGGAAAGGAAACGAGGAACATAGACATCACACGTATTAGTGATGCTGCTGCCCCACCAGAGACTCCACTCCAGGACCGTGACTCCCAGACTCCTATACCTCCCCAGGTTCCAGAGGCCTCCACTTCTGCTTTAGAGCCTGCCTCTCAGTCCACCACCGGTCAGCCTTCGTCTGCACTGCCAGCCTTCTCAAGGCTTGGTCTCATGGCCCAACATGCCAATGCCAAGGTAGACCAGCTCTTGAAAACCTTGCCTAACCTTATCAAACAAGCCCTGACTCCAATACAAACGTCAGTGACAACTCTCCAACAACAACAAATATTGTTTGGGGATTGCTTGCACAAGCTCGAGCTCAGGGTTGAAAAGATCGAGCGAGGCGAGGTTAGGGGTTTACCTCAGCTAAGGGAGGAGGTGGCGTCTATGAAGACCGAACTCCAGAAATGGAAAAATTTGGAGTTCGACCTATCATCCTTCCTCCCCAAAGAGGATGATCAAGCAGCAGACACGGCTGCACCAGATCTGGGCCTAGACTTCACAACTCTGATGGCAGACATTGCACCTCCGACTGCCAGAATGTCCCAACCTCCAGCTCCTACGGTACATGTTGATATCCATGATGAGGAGACATCCGGACATTCTTCAGAGTCAGAGGGTGAAGAGGCAGAAGAGGAGGAGTCATGGTCCGAGGAGGATGAAGGCCCTAGAGAGAAGGGCAAGCAGATTGCTGCTCCTACAGTGGAGGATGAGGAGCAAGCAAACATTCAGCGGGCCATACAACATTCACTAGCAGATTTGGCTGCCCATGCATATCCATCGGCCACTTAGCCATCAGCGGGCGAGGCTAGCAGCTCAGAGGCCCCAACTCTAGCTCCCGACCATTCCAACATGACTCCTTCGGTAGCAGAGGGTAAACCGGCTACTGATTCCCATAGTGCTTAGTGCGCCCCAGGGAGCCCCTTGAACTCTACTTTATATTCATATGCATTGGGGACAATGCATGCTTTCGGTTGGGGGTGGTAGCCTTATCTGTATTTTTGGTCTGTATTGTTGTATTTTTGCGACATTAGTAACTGTAATATATACTAGTGCTTCATGATTTCTGTACATAAGTTGTCTTTAATTAGTAGATAGTTTTCCATCTTTAGTGATTAGAAATAAAATTCCCCTTGTTTTTTCTTTGCCGGGTCCTTTTTCAAGGGTGTAATCGTAGAACCAGGACAGTAAAATGAAACATGTTGACCGGGATGGTGTAATTGTCTAGTATCAAGCATGTGTGTCTGTATATAGATTATACCCTTTCAAAAGATCAACTATGTGAACTTGAGGCTCACTCTGTGACTCTATATCTACCTAGAGTTATGTATTTATATATGATGAAAGCCTTGAGTTGCCAAATGTTAACTCTAGGGCTTTAAACTATGTTAACCAAACTGTTTGTGTGCCATGTGTGTGAGCTCTTTGTATAGATAGTTCTTGTGTTTGCTTCTTCCATCTAGAACTTGCTCGGTTGGTTTTTCGATGCTTATAATAATTATACTTAGTTGGAGAGATGATCTTAGGCATTCTTTGTTTTATTTGTGAAACCTCTTTAGCCTTTCAAGCCTACCTTTGTATAAATAATATCACTAGTGCCCTATTCGAGCCTTTAACCTTTTCTTTGGCCACCTCATTACAAACCTTTCCCTTTTTATAAAATAATTACCTCTTTTGATCCCGTTCCTCCTTGAACATTAATATTTAGGTTAAAACCCTAAGTTGGGGGTGTGGGTCAAAATGGAAATGGGTAAGGTTATACAGTGAGGGTAAGAGCATATACCTCAAAGTGCTAATATGAATTTATGAAAGCTTAAAAAAAAAAAAAGACAAAAGAAAAGAAAAGACAAATAGATATATGTGTGTATTTATAATTATGGAGCTTCGAAGGAAATTGGAGAGGTATTTAAGGTGGTTCCATATTGGGAACTAGATGCCAACGCGGCTATGGGGTTTGAAAAGAAACAAAGTGTAAAAAGAAAAGAAAATGGGGAGGATGCAGTCACTTATATCTAAATACTTATCCTACCCTTCCCTAAACCTACATTACAAGCTTAAAAAGTCCTTATGTGATCTCCAACCGAGCGTTCTTAGAAGTAAGCGACGAATTAAAATAAGGGCAAGCCTATGGTATGGTATGTGGTTACACTTGAAATTCTTTTCTGAGAGTGAGTGTATTTGCGAATTAGTCCCTTTGTGTCGTCATTATAAATATTGTGATTTTGGGACTTTCTTTCTAGTGAGGGCACATAAACTGCGAGGTTGAACAGAAGTTGAGTTTTTGAGTAAAACATAAGTGCACTCAGCTGAGGGTAGCATTTAGTCACTTTGTCTGAGGCTCAAAATCACAAGTTGATTAGTTTTCCTTGAATATATTGCTGATTCAGGAAGGGTAAAGCATTCGAAAATGCATGCTTGAAACACTAACAACAAACACTGTCCATGGTCATTATTGTTTCATATCTTGTAAATGAAGTCTAGAATAGGATAGTGTCGTCTTAGTTGCTTGAGGACAAGCAAGAGTTTAAGTTGGGGGTGTTGATGTGCCGGAGAATTTCGGCACATTTTTGATACCAACTGCTTAGATTTTAACTTGTTTTACATGCAACTTCCTTAGGTACTTCTGTAATTTTTGTGTTTTGCAGTATAAGCAGTGTAATGACCTAAGAGCACGGAAAAGAGTTTAAAAAGCCACATAAGGACAAGGAAAGAGCAGAAAAGCATCGCAGAGGTGAATATGCGATCGCAAACATCACATGCGAGCCGCAGAATTCACATCAAGATCGCAGATCAAGATAGACTTCTGGGCAAAATGTCACGTCAAGAATGTGGTTGCATATGCGATCGCATAACTGGTATGCGAGCCGCAGAATTGCACACGGAGATCGCAGACCAAAGCAAAGTCCTGGGCGAAGTTCAGAGTCAGAAATGCGATCGTATCTGCGATCGCATAACTGGTATGCGAGCCGCAGAAGCAACCGCAAACCAAGCACGAAGTCTACTAAAGGAAGAAACCGCGATGCAGGATGCGGTCGCATTTCTACGATGTGAACCGCAAACCATGGATGCGATGAAGGCAAACCTAGGGTTGAAATTTGCGACAGACGTGTCAATATTGCGGACCACATTTCTGTTATGCGACAGAAATGCGGTCGCATTTTTGACTTCGGGGCAGATCGGTCTGAATTTTTACCTCGATTTTTAGGCCTCTATAAATAGGTCTACTAGGGTTATGTGGGGGTTATCTTGTCAGATTTTGGAGCAGAAAGTACAAGGCTTGAATATTCCTATCTCTTAGAAGCTTTTGGGTCAAGAATCTTTTACTTAGTAAGCTTTATGAAAATTAATATTCTTTTGATTTCAGATTTTAGAATGAGTAACTAATTCTAAACACAAAGGTTGTGAATCCTAAATGGGTGTGATGTTATTGGGTGTTTGATATTAAGTATATATTTAACGGTTGATTGATATTTATTTACTTCTCATTCCTTAATCATTGTTGGTGGTTGCAAACATTAACAAACGCCATTAAATTCCATCTTTGCTTGGGAAAGCGGGGTAGAATTTGGTAGAAGTAAATATCAAAGACTCAAGGCTTAAACCTTATTTAATAGAATCGCTTAGGAATAAGAGGGTTTTAATTTGGCATAAATTGATTGTTCTTAATCACAACTCTTTTATATTTGGAAAAATCATAAAGAGGAAATATTACCCAGCTATTGGAAAAATATTGGGTAGTCAATTAGACATCAATTGCATATCAAAAGATTCTTCCGTTAGAAATATATCATATTGACATCGATAGCATTACACTTCATTAATAGGGAAACAACCTAGGTTTCTTTAATCATACTATTCATATTCTCAATATTGCAATTAGACTTTATTTAAAACTAAGTTCAATTCATACTTTTATTACGATTACCTGGATAGAATTACGACTGTAGTTGAGTATTACGCTAATCAAGTAAACTTTTTCACACCTATTCTGTGTGGGATTCGACCCCAACCTTGTTGGGTTATTATATTTGACATCGACCGCTTACACTATTTCTTAAGGTGTAATTTGAGCGTATCACAGGGTATTAGTATTTTGGAGGTGACAGTATATATGTAGGTGGAGGTGTTTGGTATGTAAGGGGAGACTTAGGGCCCTGCACTACCATCACGTGACCCACTTCTTTCTTCTTCGAGATGCCTCCTGATTGCAAGGCATTATTTGCGGCTTGCAGTGCTTCAAAATTAGTCATCATCCCTCTCTTTATTCCTTCTTCTATCCTTTCTCCTAACTTGCTGGTGTCTGAGAACTTGTGATTCTCGAAAACCATCAACCTTTCATAGTACTGCGGATCTTGAGCTCTAACAAAGAACTTGTTCATTTGTTCTTGTTCAACTGGTAGCTTCACCTTGGCGGCCTCTGATCTCCAACGAGTAGCATACTCGTAGAAGGTTTCTGTCAGCTTCTTCTTGAGGTTTTGAATATAGAAAACGTCTGGTGAATTTTCTATATTACACCTGAATCTGTCCATGAAATCCGATGCCATGCTCGTCAAATTTTCCCACTCTTCGGTTTCTAACTGATATACCAAGATAAGACATTTCCTGTAAGACTCCGCATGAACAGTTTCATGCGGATTTGTTCATTCTTACCACTCTTACAAGCTTGTCACAGTAGGTTCTCAGATGCACCTTTGGATCACCAGTGCCATCAAACATCTCAAACATGGGATGTTTGTAACCCTCCGACAATTCTATATCTGGTTGGATGAACAAATCTTCGTAGTTTAAACCTTCAACACCCTTCCCACCTGCAACACCCTGGACTCTTCCTGTCAGTTTGTTGAGTTCTTCTGCCATGTTTCGAATGAGCTAGTCCTTCTTGGTCGTCTCGGGTATGTATAGGGTTTGTTGCAGGGTATGGGGGTAAGGTTTCCACGTATATCGTGTTGCCTTGATGAGTTCCTAGAACTTGGGTATATAGGTGATCATTGATTGAGGTTTGAGGGGTACGGGGGATAGGTTTTGGTGCGTTTTGAGGAGTATGATAAGTGATGGTTTGCGGATATTGGGTCGGGTGATGGTGGTGTTATTGAGGGGTTTGCACTGGTGGTGGGTTAAGGTTTTGGGGATGTGCGGGATTGTGATGCTGGTGCGTTGCAGGAGGATTTGGAGCTATGGGTGGTTGATTTTGGTTTTGTGTGTTTAGTGGTGGTGTTTGGTTATGAGTGGTTGTGTTTTGCTGGTTGATGTCAGGAACATTTAGAGTAAGAGAGAGGTTTGCCAGATTTCGGACCTGCTCAAGCTCACCCTGCAACTCCAGGATTTTCTGCTTCAAACGTAAGACCAACTCATTCTGCCCTGACATACTTCTCCCGTCTGAAGTTTCAGCATTCTCAGCCATGGTAGCATTGTCTTTTTGAATACCACTTAAATCTTCCATCTTCGCTTTGCCTTTTCCTTTACTTTTCGGGTCTCTAGGTGGAGGAGGAGGTAGAGGACCTCTGGATCTGGTGTGGTATGCTGATGATTCCAGAATGCACGAACCAACCTGTGGGAACGGGAATAATCAAAAGAAAGAAAAAGCAAAAGGTAACCAAGTTAGTAAGGAGAAGTAAAAGAGTGTTTGCAAATATTTAAGCATGTATCACGTAAGATCAATAATACGCGTCCTAATTTTGGGGACCTCCTTGTGCCTGAGGTAGGCCTAAGCGATACATAGAGTTGGAGAAAATTTATGCCAACGTTTTCCTCATTTCATTAGTGCGAAAATAAGCCAAATCAATCTTTCACTAAATCGACAATAATAATAAAGTCACTAATGGCATTAAGCCTTATTACATCGAAATCTAATCCAATCTAGAAAGCAGTAAAGGACATTGTCTCCTACTCTACTTGGTCCCTGAAGAAACTTCTCCATGCTTGGATCTCTTGACCCCATCGATCATATTCCCTAGATCGTGCATGTCCTATAGCAAGTAAGCCTTTGCCAGCTTCCCTCCTTCATCATCGTTCATGCCCTGACAATCCCAAAGCCTCTTTCTCATCTTTCCTTCCAGCTCTATCAGTCCTTGCTATAGATGTTCTAACCTCTCTTTCGACTTATTGGCAATCTACTTCCATTCCCTTATCGCCTCCATGTTCACTTTATGTTGTTCTAGATGCTTAGCTTCGGACTCGAACACCCTTTTGCATAGCCTCTTATACTTCACCTATGCTTCAGCCAACTCATCTATGATCCTATCTTTCAGATTGACTCTCGGTTTGATGTCCCCAGCTACGTCGTCCTCCAACTATGAGAGATAGTAGTACATATGACCTGCGTGATTCCTGTCTGGTTTAATAGTCTCTCCTTCCATGATGATCTTTTGGTTCCACAAGTCTTGCGCTTCGAACTTGAATGGGATGACATCTCCTTTGAAATCTTCCTTATACTTAACCATGTTGGAAACCCGAGGTAGGACTTGTTTCCTTCTAGCTTGCATCTGTCGCGCCCTGTTTTCTCGCAAAAGCAGGCTTCGACGTGTGATAACTCTTTTAAATGGGTATTAAAAGTGAAGAGTTGCCACCTAACGATTTTAAGGGGCGTTAAGGCACCTATTTTCAAATAACTATGCTTGACTAGTCAATGTCACCAAAAATCGGGTAAGGGCTCAAATTACCTCAAAGAGAAGGTGTTAGGAACTCTTCGAGGTCCACAACTGTGGTTCCTGACCGAATTTACACTATGTAGATTAGATAATTAAGCTAGGGGATTATAGAAGTGAAAAAGGTTGTAGAAGTTGAAAATTCTATTATAACATAGACCAGCGTATGGAAAAATAACATAAGAATTAACTATATGAATAATTGATACAAGTTTTAAAGATCAAAAGGAGTACAATTGCAGTGATCTATGACTAATGACTAAAGGTGAACAACAAGCAAATAATGAAGGGGGGGGGGGGGGGGGGG
>MCJB01052308.1:36094-64169 GCA_002018475.1 Nicotiana obtusifolia | reverse complement strand
GAGGGGGTCCTAAGTTTTTTAGCCTACCCCTTGCAACATAAATAATACTTTCCAACTCCTTTAAGGTAGGGGTAGCTCATATTATTCAGCGGGCAAAGACTATCATCTCCTTCTACCCAATTACTTTGTTGAAGTTGTTACTTAAAGGCACTCTAATTCAATTCTAAGCCGTATCCTATGCGTGCATTACCCGTCCCATGCCTATGGCCCAGGAGGCTTTGGACCTGCTATTTGGGTGGTTCTAGACTTTACTTAAGGTGCTCAAAATGATAAAGTCTAGGCGACATTCAAAACAGGTAGGACTGCACATAATAGCAATGAAGAGCTCAAGTTCGCCTCCACACATAAGCACGAAAGCACATGATCAGATTTATGTAGTAGACGGTTTCAGAATTGAGATGTATTTGGGTTGTTAACTCCAATAGGCATGGTTCCTATGTGATTTTGATTAATATTATCCAAGAAGTACTGCAGCGCATAGGCAGGTTAAAGCATCGAAGTCCTATAGGCATGATTTCTAATTGTTTACGCGACGATGCAGTGAAGTGATACGAGTTTTCAGATTACTAGTGGTGATTTTATAAGCATACTTCTTAGGCAGATGACAGTGTCCTATAGGCATGGTTTCTAACAGTTGAAATATATTTATATAATTATCCCTATAGGCATGTCGTCTAAGGATTATAATGCTATAAAGTAACAAAGTGACCAATTAATTGATTAGAATCCTATAGTCATGATATCTAAAGGAGCAGCACGCTAAAAGCAATAGAAATAATTGATTGATCGATTAATTGAAAACCTATAAGCATGGTATCTAGATGGGCAGCAAAAAACATATGTTATTTATCCTATAGGTATGCTATCTAAATGGGCACAATAGTAAACCTAGAAACAAGTACAACAAATACTTAAATATGCTTCAGACACATTGAGTGAGGTGTGTCTGCAATTCCTATAGGCATGATTTGTATTAGCGTGCAACACACTAAACGAAATAACATATAAGGCATGCTGAACACAATAGCAAATAGAGCACATATACCATATAGGTATGTTTTCCACCCTTATGCAAGTATTAGAATACCCAAGTCCCCCTTTTATTAGTTTCCCCATCATTCGTTATTACAAGATATTACAGCCGGACTGGAATAACGCAAACCAAATATAAACAAATATAGAAGGAGACAACTATAAGCCCAATGATAGGCCCAGTACAAAAATAACCTAACGGGTTTTTGGGCCTTCGACAGCTCCCTTTCATATGACCAATAGACTAAAATTCCCATCTCATAAGACTAGTATAGTAAGTCTGAATCCAACAGCCAAACCCAACATCACATAGAACCAAACACCAAGCCTAAATGAATGACTCACACTCGAACATGATCACACAAACAACAGACCATATGTTGAATTAATTAAACATGGCAGGAAATCCATATAATTAGTTCTTAAGACTGTAAAACTAATTGTCACTAAGACACATAGACAAATTCATGTGGCATGCTGGCAGGACACATAAGACAAATTCATGTCTGCATTTTAAAGGTTTAGGGGGACATGATTGATCATCATAAGCTAGCAAACCACTCCAAATAGAGTTTCAAAGTAAATCATAATCCAGAATTAGCCTAAAGGACTTTAGATATAAGACTTTTAACATGAAGGTCTAGCATAATCAAAGACAGGAACAAGTGAAATAACAGTCTTCTCATGGAAGTTCTAGCATGAGAGCCTAGTGATGGTGGCATAACAAACAAGCTAGTGGACATAATATATAATGGTTGACAAGAAATCACTTAATTGAACTTAACATGATGAGTATCAGTCAAAAGTTCAGAAACATTACCAGAACTCATAGTAGGTAAAATATGTCAATTCTTGATTAACAGGATAGGTAGGCATCAGGATTTATACTAGTTAACCACATACAGAAGAAGAGGCTATATATTGGAGTCTTAGGCAATATTTGAAGAACACAGAATTAAACAAGTCAAAAGAGAACACAGTAAATAGCAAGAAAACGTGTCATGCTTGTTTAGAAGTTTAGGCAATACTGGCATTTAGAAATTATATGAGCACAAATCAAACATAAGAAAGTTAACAAGTTGTATATGAATGACACAATAAGAAGTAACATATTAGAAAAAATTCTAGGCATGAATTAATTTATCATAAGAATCTGAAACAAGTAGAGAGATGAACTCATGACAAGCAGCATGAGCATACACAAACGCACTAGGCTAAGCCGGCTGAAGACAATCAGAAGTCATGTTTATACATCAAAACTTAGCTTTAGGCAGGTTCTGATGCTAGGAAACATAAGGCTACAGGATAACTTCAAAACAAAGAAGACCACAAATAGAGACAACATAATAGCATATTGGTTCATCAAAGCTTAAGTGACATGGATATACAGAGCATGAACATAAGCACAAGAGAATGAAATTGCGAGATTCAAAGGTACTTACCAGCTATTGATTAACAAGCAAGTAGACAAAAGAAAATTCAACAATATCTCGAATACCAATAGCAAGACGAACAGTAGAACCCAAAATCTCAGTGCGTCAGAGTTTCTAAGGGCTTCGGATGAACCTCTGGTAGTACTTGCACTGAGAGAGGTCGAATGATCAAATTCTGGTGGCCTTGGATTTTAGCTGGCTAAGAGCTCAAGTTTCCGAATAGTATAGGACGAGTGAGAGCATGAATACAGTGATTAGGGCCTGTCTTAGCGAGTTAGGGGAGGGGACTTTTATAGTAGCAAAATTAAACACACAAACAAGGAAACACAGTAGATTAAACACAAATAATGAAACAAGAGCATGCAAATCATTTAGAATCAATTCAGGAGATACATCGGGCAAACCCTAGTTCAAGACAGACAACAAAAATAGTCAAAGGTCTCACTGAATCGAACCTATATAACCTGGTGGTGAATGTATCAAGTCAAGAACATGGAAATAATACAGGATCAAAGTTGAACGAACGCCTGTTGATGAGCTTCCATAAATAACTCAGTACCAAACTCATTATAATGTTTAGGAGATGGTAAGAATCTCTATGGGGAAGATTTCCATGTGATATCGGATTGAGACTGGAGTTTGAGTGAAGGAGGCTAGGGGTTTCTTAGAGAAAGGGGAGAGAATGAGAGGATTTAAGGGCGGCTGTCTCAGAAGAATGGGGTTAGGGTTTGGGTGAGAGTAATTAAAAATGGGGAAATGGTTGTGGGTCGTTGATCATTTGAGATCAACGGCTGGGATTAGAGGAGAAACGGGGCAGGTTGCTTAAACGAGTACCGACCGGATTTTCTAAAGGGTCGTTTGGTCTGGGCCAGGGGGAATTGGGTCAAGGGATTTAGGGTATCTGGGCTGCCTATTTGGTCCGAAAATCAACTTAGGAATTGGGCAGGATTTTTAATTACAAAAACTAAGGGAAAATAATTTAATAAAATATTTAAATAAATATAAAAATATTATTTATGAAACTTAGAATTTTAAAATAATATATGAAGGTTATAAAAATATAAAAAAATTATTCTGACCATGAATAAAATGAAAAAATATAATTAATAGTAAAGTATAAACAATTATTGCGAAGAATGCATAAAGAGTTTTAAAAATGCAGATGAAATTATAGAAAATGAAGTAAAATATTATAATGCATATATGTAGGTGAAAGCAATAAATTCGAATGATTAAGTCATAAGAAAATAATTTGAAGGACTAATTAGAAAAAATTTGAAAAATGCAAGAAAGTTAGTTTTAAAGCTTTGAAAATAATGGAAAATAATAGAAAATACTTATATGACTCTTGTAAATTAAGAATGATGCAAAATGATATTTTGAAAGTAAATGGAATACGTTATAAAATATGAGGGCAAAACTGGGTATCAACAGCTGCTCCTCTTTACCCGGGAATGATGAATGAGTTATCGGGTAAAGAAAATGATGACCAATTTTATCTGAAATGAGTAGGTATGATGCATTTTTGAAAAATAGGGGCGGAACCTTGGTTCCTAAGTTTTCTACATATCCCTGGTGTTACGAGAATTAGGCTATGTGTAGTTCTGGATCCAACAGTGAGCAAAACCGATGGAGTTGTTATAAGAGTGGTCGTACGTTTCGAAAAGGATTTTTTTAGATATGATAGTGTTGTGAATGACGGATAATTTCTGGTGGAGCTATTAAGGCGAATTTGAATTTTACAGATGTATAACGCAAGTACTCGAGCGGTTACGGGACAAAGGATAATCAATTGCTGATCATGGTTATGTTCGAGATGATTGAAAGATGTGAACGTTGTGAATGGAAACCAGAGGGAGAATTGCTCCGATTTGTAGAACGGCTACCTCCCATTTTACGTGCAAAACTTAAAACACGATGCACGTGAATATACGGGGTTATTACGAAAAATTTAAACATGATGCGAAATCCCTTCGGACCATGAGAGTTGTCTTCAGACGATGAGGATGATATCCTTAGACCATGATGTCCCGGGCCATGAGGCGTATGATAAGGGATTCACAGGCCATGAAATGGTGTCCTTGGGCTATGAGGACGGTGCCTTTGGACTATGATGCCTTTAAATAATGATATGCAATTTCGAGAGATCCTCCGATCATGGCATGATATCTTTGGGCTATAAGGATGATGCCCTCATACTATGACGCTTTTGGACAATGTGGTGATGTTTCAGCCCATGAAATGCAAAGATGCAATGATGTCGATCGTTTGACAGAGGAAACAGGTAATGCTTAATCACCTGAAAGAACGAGACAAGACAAGGCTTAGTCTTGTTTGAGATGAGGGCAGTGCTTAGCCCGATGCGAAGAAGGAAGATAGTGTTTAGTCTTATGTAGTGTAGCGGAGAAAATGTTTAGTCTCATGCAAGGGGAGATAATGCTTAGTCTCATGCAATAATGGAGGCAATGCTTGGCCTCATGCAATATAGCGGAGACAGTGCTTAGTCTCATGCAAGGAAAGGCAGTGTTTAGCATTATGCAATAATGGAGACAATGCTTAGCTTTATGCATGGAATGGAGAAAGGGCTTAGTCTCATGCAAGGAAAGGCAATGCTTAGCCTTATGCAATGGTGAGGGCAGTGTTTAGCCCTATGCAAGGAGTGGAGACAATGCTTAGTCTCATGCTAGGAAAGGCAGTGCTTAGCCTTATGCAATAATGGAGGCAGTGGTTAGCGTCATGCAAGGAATGGAGACAATGCTTAGTCTCATGCAAGGAAAGGCAGTGCTTAGCCTTATGCAATATGGAGGCAGTGCTTAGCCTCATGCAAAGAATGGAGACAATGCTTAGTATCATGCATGGAAAGGTAGTGTTTGGCCTTATGAAATGGTGAGGGTAATCTTTAGACACGATGCAAGGAGTAGAACCAATGCTTAGTCTCATGCAAGGAAAGGCGGTGCGTAGCCTTATGTAGGAAGAGCAACGATTAAATGTGAGGGGGAAAAGTTATTCTTAGCTTGGCGCGTTTGTGTTTGGCGACTTCTGTCGGTGCAAAGATAGTGATCTTGTTGTATGTATATATTTGCGGACGTTCTTGTTATGTCCATTGTGCGTGCATCCAAAGAAAAATCGTGAGTTTGGGGGGGGGGAGGTTGGTTCGTGCTCTTGATTCCTTGCTTTGCTTTCGCTCCTGTCTTAAGGTCTTATAGTCACCCTGGGTAACGTCTTGCTAATACAGAAAATGAAATTTTTGAAAAATATGCATTTGTGATAAATTATTTATATAACAATATAGTTTGTTCAAATTATATGATGATGCATAAAACAAATAATGTTTGAATCGGAGACTGTGACACATTTTGAGACATTGCAACCTCCCCGGCTTGGATGATATGACCAAACCCATAGGGCTACCTACATATCCGCCCTTAAACGAGAATCAGGTCAAGCGTAGTTCAGGTTACCTCAAATAGAAAGTGGAAACATAATCTTAAATATAATATCTCTTTACTGCGTCCGAGTTGATAGGTTTTTGCTATATTTCTCCATCCATCTCTGCAAGTATAAGAGCTTCTCCCGTCAGTACTGGGTGAACCATGTAAGGGCCTTTTCAAGTTAGGTGAGAATTTCCCCTTTGCTTCATCCTGATGTGGAAAGATTCATTTCAGCACTAATTGCCCTGGTGTGAATTGCCTCAATCTAACCTATTTGTTGAAAGCCCTTGCCACTCTATTCTGGTAGAGTTGACCGTGACACACCGTGTTCATTCTCTTACCATCAATGAGAGACAGTTGTTCATACCAGTTCAGTATCCAATCCGCATTGCTGAGCTCGGCTTCTTGTATGATTCTTAAGGAAGGAATCTCCACTTCGGCGGGGATAACGGCTTCAGTACCGTAGACCAGTAGATAGGGAGTTGCCCCAGTTGATGTATAAACTATGGTGCAATATCCGAGTAAAGAAAACGGTAGCTTCTCATGCCATTGCTTGTAATTGTCCACCATTTTCCTCAATATCTTTTTGATGTTTTTGTTGGCGTCTTCTACGACTCCATTTATTTACGGCCGGTACGCTGTAGAATTCTGATGCTTGATATTGAATGTTTCACACACAGATTTCATTGAATCACTGTTGAGATTAGCGGCATTGTCAGCAATGACTGACTCAGGTATTCTAAATCGACAAGCAATACAATCCCGGACAAAATTTGCTACGACCTTTTTAGTCACAGCCTTATAGGAAGCGGCTTCAGCCTATTTAGTGAAGTAGCCTATAGCCACCAAAATGAACCTGTGTCCGTTTGAAGCAGCGGGTTCAATTGGTCCAATGATATCCATATCCCAAGCAGAGAAAGGCCAGGGTGAACTTGTTGCATTGAGTTCGTTGGGCGACAATCGTATCATATTAGCATGTATCTAGCATTGGTGACACTTTTGAACATATTTGATGTAATCTGTCTCCATAGTCATCTTGAAATATCCTGCTCTTATTATCTGCTTGGCCAAAACGAAGCCGTTCATTTGAGACCCGCAAGTTCCGGCATGTATTTCTTCGAGCAATTTAGATGCCTCCCTGGCATCGACACATCGCAACAGTCCCAAATTAGGAGTCCTTCTATACAGAATTCCTCCACTTTGAAAGAAATGGTTGGCCAATCTTCTAAGCATGCGCTTCTGAGTGTGTGTAGCACTCTTTGGGTATTCTCCCTTTTCCAAGTATTCCTTGATATCGTGGAACCATGGATTTTTGTCAAAGTCTTCCCAACATGAGCACAATAAGATGGCTGCTTATGAATTCCTATTCGGATAGGATAGATGAAATTCTTGTCTGGATGTTTTATGATGGAAGACAAGGTGGCTAATGCGTACCCATTCTGAATCCTTGGAACATGTTTGAATTCTATCTTTGTGAACCTCTTGATCAATTCTTGTATGTAATGCAAGTATGGCAATATTTTAGTGTTCTTGGCTGCCCATTTTCCTAGTACCTAGTGTACCAGCAGATCAGAATCTCCGATTACTAGCAACTCCTGAACGTTCACGTCGATGGCCAACCTGAGTCCCAAGATGCAGGCCTTATATTCCGCCATATTGTTGGTGCACGAGAACTTGAGTTTTGCGGATATCGAATAATGTTGACCGGTTTCTAATACTAAAACAGCTCCGATGCCTACTCCCTTGAAGTTTGCTACTCCGCCGAAGAACATCCTCCAACCATCGTATGCTTCGGTAATATCTTCACCTACAAACGACATTTCCTCATCGGAAATAGGTCCTCCATGGTTCGTATTCTCCGTCTACGGGATTCCCCGCCAAGTGATCAGCCAACTCTTGCCCCTTGACTGTCTTCTGAGTCACATAGATGATGTCAAACTCACTTAGAAATATCCGCCACTTTGCTAACTTACCCGTAGACATGGGTTTTTGAAAGCTGTATTTTAGTAGATTCATCCTTGATATGAGATATGTAGTGTACGCATAGAAATAATGTCTCAACTTCTAGGCTATCCATGTCAAAACACAACTTCCAACAGAGAGTACCGAGCCTTGTAAGGTGTGAACTTCTCAAATAATATATCGCCTACTCTTTCCTCCTAGTTTCATCATGTTGCCCCAGAACGCAGCCAAAATCTCCATCCAGCACGAACAGATAGAGCAACAAAGGTCTTCCTGGTTCTGGCGGGACCAACACGGGCAATTTAGATAAATACTCCTTGATTTTGTTGAAGGCTTTCTGGCATTCTTCAATCTAGCTTGTTGCAGCTTCTTTCCTTATCATTTTGAAGATCGGCTTACATATCACCGTTGATTGTGCTAAAAAGCGACTGATATAATTGAGGCGTCCCAGAAAACTCATCACATCCTTCTTGTTTTTTAGCGGTGGAAAGTCCTGGATAGCTTTGATTTTTGACAGGTCTAACTCAAGACCTCGATGGCTGACGATGAAACCTAGCAACTTTCAGCAGGGACTCCGAAGGCACATTTTATGGGGTTCAACTTCAAACTGTATTTTCAAAGTCGGTCGAAAAACTTCTTCAAGTCTGCTATGTGGTTTGAACTCCTTTTGAATTTAATGATAACATCATCCACTTACACCTTTATTTCCTTGTGTATCATGTCATGAAAGATAGTCGTCATGGCCCTCATGTAGGTGGCTCCAACATTTTTCAAACCAAACAGCATCATTTTGTAGCAATATATCCCTCATGGTGTGATAAAGGCTGTCTTTACGACATCCTCTTCATCCATCCAAATCTGGTGATATCCTACGAAGCAATCAACAAAGGATTGGAGTTCATGCTTGGTGCAGTTGTCGATCTGTATATGTATGTTGGGCAATGGGAAATCATCCTTAGGACTTGCTCTGTTCAAAGCTCGGTAATCAACACCTACTCAAACTTTCCCATCCTTGTTCAAAACTAGCACAATGTTGGCTAACCAGGTCAGGTATTCGACCACTCAAAGAACCTTAGTGTTAATTTTCTTGGTAATATCCTCCTTTGTCTTTAGGCTCATATCTGAGTTGAATTTTGTGAGCTTCTACTTTACCAGTGGACACATGGGATTGGTAGGTAGTTTGTGAGGTACTATGGATGTGCTTAACCCAGTCATGTCGTCGTAGGACCATGCGAAAATAGCCTCATATTCCCTTAGAAACCTAACATACTCTTCCTTCTCTGACGATGATAGATAAATTCTTAATGCGAGTTTCTTTGACTGTTTTAGAATCCCTAAGTTAACGGCCTCAGTTTCCTCAAAGTTAGACTTTGGTTTGTTTTCAAAATTCTCTACTTCTTTGACAATTTCCTCAGGTATTATATCATCTTCTAGGTCTGCTGAATCAATGTCCTTATGTTGCGTTGTCTCATTAGATGTCACAGTCGTAGGTTCATGAGGATATGTAATAATTATGCTGAAAAGAAGGGAGAAAGATAATAATAAATATGAAAAGCACGAATGCATTAGTAAAGCTTAAAACTATCAGCAAGTACGACTCGATGACTCGAGTAATTATTTCAAAACAAAATACTAAAATGTCTTAAATTCTCAAAAACAATTTAAAAACAAGTCATGCTAATTTTACCAGGCTACCCAGGTACTCGGTGAGCCCAAGATGGTATAACGGTCCAGTTCTTGAGAATAGCTCCTTCTCCCACTAGTCTGAATGGTAAGGTCTTCCTCCTCCTCCTCCAAAATTGCACTGTAGCTCATGTCTTCCTTGTCCCGAAACAGCTTCCTCATACTGGCCAAAATCTCACCTTCCTCAGATTCCCACATCATGTCAGCCTGACTAAATGTCTGGTGCAAAGGTTGTATGGGTTGTTCCAGCGGATAGTAATTGGCGTGCCACGACGGTATATAATCCTGATGTTCTTGCATGGTATATTCATACCCGAGTTCAAAAGTTGTGCCATGATACTGTGGTCGTATGGGTTTTGTGATCCCTTGAAGCTTTCAGCCAAGACCCTTGCCTGGTTCATATCCCGTCACAATAATATGCTTTCTATCTTATTGCTCCACCATCGATCCTTTTCAATTGCGTTCACCCGCTCGATGTGGTGATATGTTTCTCCGCCTAATTTTCTCCTATTTTTGATGGCTGGAATGGTCTGGTTGGTGTAGATATGGTTGCTTCCGTCTCCGTGAATGATCAATTCCTGATGATTCGACTCAAACATCACAGCCTGGTGCAGAGTAGAAGCCACTGCCCTAGCTCCATGTATCCATGGTTGTCCCAACAACAGATTGTAAGTAGCAGATATGTCTAGCACTTGGAATTCGACATCAAACCAAGTCGGGCCCATCTGTATATCAAGGTTGATTTCTCCGATAGTGGCTCTCTATGATCCATCATACATTTTGACATTCATGCTTCCCATTCGTATCTCATGTAGGCCTTTACTTAATCTTTTCAGAGTGGTCAGTGGCATATGTTTAGGCTTGAACCTCCATCTATCAGGACCCTAGCAATACTTATTCTCAAATTGCACAGTGATATGCAACACTTTGTTGTGACTCAACCCTTCTGGAGATAACTCATCCTCGTGGAATGTAATTATGTGACTTTCTAGTACCTGTCCAACCATGTTAGCCATGTCTCCACTAGTGATGCCGGCTGGTACATAAGCTTCACTTAACACTTTCATCAAGGCATTCTTATTTGCATCTGAATTTTGCAACAGCGATAAAATGGATATCTGGGTGGGAGTATTGTTCAGGTGATCAACAACAAAATATTCCCTTGCTTGTACCTTCCTCCAAATATCGTTACTACCTGTCTCAATGACAAGCGGCTTAGATGCAGCTTCGTTGATCGTTCCTCCCAAATTGTCAGGTGTGTAAACTCTGCCAGTTCTAGTCATACCTTGCGCAGCACCAGTCTCTTCCATCTTGGCTTTTCCCTTTCTTCTTGCCTCCGCAACATAATCGTATGGGACGGCACATATTTGTAAGATGGTTTGGGAGCTACCATTACAATGAAAGGTGTAGCTACCTCGACCTCAAATGGTGCCTGGGTTTTTACCACAATAGGTGTGAGGGTGACTGGAGATGTTTTAGGAGTACGTCCCTTTCGAATAAGTCCGATCGATTCTTTTTTTATCCTATTCCTTGTCAATTTCTATCACGTTCACTCCCTCACCCCTGTGATCTGGGAGAGGGTTATTACGGACATTTGGTGCAGCTTCCTTTGCTTGTATAACCATAGTGTCGATCAGTGTCTGAATCTTGTCTTTTAACATGCGGCACTCCTCAATGGTATGACCCTTCATGCCTGAGTGATAGGCACATGTTTTGTTGAGGTTAAATCACTGGGAAGGGTTCTCGACCGCAACAACAGGGATAGGGGTGACATATCAGGCGGCATTCAGTCTCTCATACAGTTGGGCTATGGGTTCAGCAATTGGGGTGTATTGTCTGGGAGTTCGGTGGTTGAAGTTTAGGTGCGCTTTGGGTAGCTTTGACAGGCAGGTGGAGGTGAATGGTAATATGCAGTTTGAGTGTTATAGGTATGGTATGTGGTGGCAAGGTATTGGTATTTTGGAGGTGAGGGTTGATATGTGGGTGGAGGTGTTTGGTATGTAAGGGGAGAATTAGGGCCCTGGGCTACCATCACGGCACCCACTTCTTTCTTTTTTGAAATACCTCCTGATTGCAAGGCTTTATTTGTGGCTTGCAGTGCCTCAAAATTGGTCACCATCCCACTCTTGATTCCTTCTTCTATCCTTTCTCCTAACTTGATGATGTCTGAGAACTTAAAGATTCTCGATGACCATTAACCTTTCATAATACTGCGGATCTTGAGCTCTAACAAAGAATTTGTTCATTTGTTCTTCTTCAAGTGTTGGCCTTACCTTTGCAGCCTCTGATCTCCAACGAGTAGCATACTCACGGAAGGTTTATTTCGGGTTCTTCTTGAGGTTTTGAATATTAAAAACGTCTGGCGTGTTCTTTGTATTGAACCTTAATCTATCCATGAAATCTGATGCCATACTTATCCAATTTGCCCACTTCTTCGGATTTTGACTAATATATAAAGCATCTCTTATAGGACTTCTCATGAACAATTTCACGTGGATTTATTCATTCTTACCCACTCCTACAAGCTTGTCAATGTAGGTTCTCAGATGCACCTTCGGATCACCAGTGCCATCGAACATCTCAAACTTGGTAGGTTTGTAACCCTCTGACAGTTCTACATCTGGCTGGATACACAAATCTTCATAGTTTAAACCTTCAACACTCTGAGCTCTCCCTGTCAGTTTATTGAGTTCCTCTGCCATGTTTCGAATGGGCAGGTCCTTCACAGTCGACTCAGGTATGTATAGGGTTTGCCGCGGGGTATGGGGTAAGGTTTCCACGTATATCAGGTTGCTTTGATGAGTTTTTAGAACTTGGGTATATGAGTGATCATTGATTGAGGTTTGGGGATCAGGAGTAGGTTGTGGTGCATTTTGGGGAGTGTGATAAGTGGTGGTTTTCGGATATTGAGTTGGGTGATGGTGGTGTTGTTGGGGGGTTTGCACTAGTGATGGGTTAAGGTTTAGGAAGGTGCGGGATTGTGATAATGGTGTGGTGCGGGAGTATTCGGAGCTATGAGTGGTGGATTCTGGTTTTGTGTGTTCTGTGATGGTGTTTGGTTTTGAGTGCTTGGGTTTTGCTGGTTAATGTCGGGAACATTTAGAGTAAGGGAAAGGTTTGCCAAATTTTGGACCTGTTCAAGCTCACCCAAGATTTTCTGCTCCAAATGTAAGACCAACTCATTCTGTCCTGACGCACTTCTCCTGTCAGTAAGATGAAGCACGTATCACAAAAGGTCATGCAATAATCCGTGCCCTAATTTAGGGACCTCATTGTGCCTGAGGTAGGCCTAAGCAACACATAAACTTGGAGAAAATCTATGCCAATGTTTGCTTCATTTATCAATGCAAAAATTAGCCAAAACAATATTTCACCAAATCGACAATAATTATAATAAAGTTACTAATGGCATTAAGACTTATTACGTCGAAATCTAATCTAAGCTAGAAAGAAGTAAAGAATATTATCTCTTACTTGGTCCCTGAAGGACCTTCACCATGCTTGGCTCTCTTGACCCCATCAATCATGTTTCCTGGATCACGCATGTCCATTAGCAAATAAGCCTTTGCCAGCTTCCCTCCTTCATCATCGTCCATGCCTTGGCAATCCTAAAGTCTCTTCCTTATCTTCTCTTCTAGCTCCATCAACCCTTGCTCCATGTATTCTAACCTCTCTGTTGACTTAGTGGCGATTTTTTTCCATTCCCTTATCGCCTACATGTTCACTTTACGTTGTTCTAGATGCTTAGCTTCGGACTCAAATACCCTTTTGCATAGCCTATTGTACTTCACCTGTGCCTCAGCCACCTTATCTACGATTCCATCCTTCAGATTGACTCCTGGTTTGACATCCCCAGCTATATCGTCTTCCAGCCGTGATAGATAGTAGTACATATGACCGGCGTGATACCTATCTGGCTCAATAGTTTCTCCCTCCACGATGATCTTTTGGTTGCATATGTGTTGCGCTTCGAACTTGAATGGGATGACATTTCCCTTGAATTCTGCCTTATATTTGAACCATATTGTAAACCAGAGGTATGACTTAGTTTCTTCCAGCTTGCTTCATTACCCTTATAGGAGCGTAAGGGTAGATGCCTCGCAACCCGATCAGTACCAAGTGAGTAGTTCCTTTTGATTTGATGATGAAATCACTATTAGGAAACCATTCAAACATTCAATGCATTTGCCCATCTGTTGGATTGCTGAAAAAACGCACCCAACCTACAACATTTCCAGGCTTTGCAAACATGTCTAGGATGAACGTCATTTTCTTTGGGTGATGGTTGGCTATGTAGTCATTCAGTGGCCTTCGCAAAAGCTCTTGGCGATACTCACCCCTCTGAAAGTGTTCCAGCAGCGAAACTTGTAGCAATAGATTGCAATCCTCAAAGTGTCTGAACCCATGCTTGCACCGATCTAGAGCACGGTACATCTCAGTTAAGATCATAAGGATGATAGTATAACTATGTCCTTCGATGCCATCCATTAAGGTCTTGGCGACCATGGCTAAGCGAGTATGAATCCTTCCTCCTTGCATTGGGAAGATCAACATTCCCAAGAAGCAGACGATGAAAACATAAACCCGGCGGTGCACCCATCCCAAAGAGGTAATGGCTAGCTCATCATGATGAAGGCGATATGATTTGCTATGCCTATAATGATCATAGAGAAACTCAAAAGGGATGTATGATTTCTTTAGACAGAGCAGTTCATCATTTTTCTTAAAACCCAACATTTTCAGAAAACCGCGTGGAGTGAGATTTTTCGGCACCAATAGTCCTGGACTATCCCATGGTAACTTGGTGAAACCCCCTATTTCTTCTAGGAGAGGACTCATTTCTATATTTCCAAATTGAAAAACAACTCTTTTCTCGTCCTAGAACATGGTAGCAGCCTCGATCAGTTCCCTATTTCGTTGAATGTTCAGCAAATATGGCAGGTCACCAAGTACTCTCTTCACATGATTTCTATCACATGGTGCACGGTCTTTCCACCAGTCAATTAGCAAAGGCGGGATATTTTGGACCATACCGAACCTAGGGATTTCGTGCTTCATTTTTTGCAAACAAACAAAGGTTAGCCCTTTCCCCCTCCAGATTCGACTACTTACGCAATAATGATCAAGGTTTGTCTAATATGATGGTGTCATTTTAGGATTATGGAAATCCCGTCGGGCTTTGGACAAGGTTTGTCTAAGCGGGTTGTTACGTCAGTGACACTTCAATCCGTACTAGGTTTAGCATGATGCATGTTCATTTCAAATCGAAGTGTGGTTTCTAAAAATGTCTAGACTGGTACTCTCAAGTGGACAACTCGAGAGGGAAAGGCGCCGTATCGTCAAATGAACCGCTGATCGACTAGTCTACCGCAAATAAGCCTTTCCAGTTTAAAAGGGTGATTTTAGGAAAGCGCAGACACTCATCAAGCGCCGCTATGTTGATAATAGGCACGAGTGGAGTATGATGTGGAGTATGCTTTATGCATAAATAGGAACACATTGCCAAGTATTTGCATGATAAAAGTGCATAAAACAGTAAGTAATATGATAAAGATGAACAAGTGTAGGAACAAAAGAGAAAAGAAAGACAAAAAAGAGAAGTCAGTTTAACTCATGAAAACGTCCGAGATTGTGATGAAGCAAGTAGTAGGGAAATAGGGACGGGAGAGTCATGATATAGCAATCTTAGACAAGAGGAAAGAAACTGATAGAGGTCATACATGTCATAAGAAAGGGAAGTAGGGAGAGGATGTTCATGTCATAGCAATTTAAACAAATAAAGGAAAATAAGGGAAGGGATGTGCATGTCATAGCAATTTAAACAAATAAAGGGAAATATGGGAAGGAATGTGCATGTCATAGCAATTTAAACAAATAAGGGAAGGGATGTTCATGTCATAGCAACTTAAACAACTAACGGGAAATAATCCACATAAGTCAACTTCGTTATGGTAAGAGCCTAAGTATTCCCTTGCAAAGTCGCCATGCTGTCGTGCCCCATTTTCTTGCAAAAGCGGTCTTCGACGTGTGACAACTCTTTTAAATGGGTATAAAAAGAGAAGAGTTGCCACCTAACGATTTTAAGGTGCGTTAGGGCACCTACTTACAAATAACTCTATTTGACTAGTCAACGTCACCAAAGATCCGGTAAGGTCTGAAATTACCTCAAAGAGAAGGTGTTAGGCACTCTTCGAGGTCCACAGCTATGGTTCCCGGCCGAATTTATACTATGTGGATTAGATAATTAAACTAGGCAATTATAGAAGTGAAGAACGATGTAGAAGTTGAAAATTCTATTATGACATAGACCAGTGTAAGGAAAAATAACATAAGAATTAACTACATAAATAATTGATACAAGTTTTAAAGATAACAAGGAGTACAATTGTTTTGATATGTGACTAATGACTAAAGGTGACCAACAAGAATATAAAGAAGGGGGGGGGGGGGTTCTAAGTTCTTTCGCTTAAAGGATCACCCCGTGCAACAAAAATAGTACTTCGCAACTCCTTTGAGGTAGGGGGTTGCTCATATTATTCAGTAGGCACAGACTATCATCTCCTGCTACCCAATTACTATGTTGAAGTTGTTGCTTAAAGGCGCTCTAATTCAATTTTAAGCCATATCCCATGCGTGCATTACTCGTCCCATGCGTATGGCCTAGGAGGATTTGGACCTGCTATTTCGGTGGTTCAAGACTTTACTTAAGGTGCTCAAAATGAAATAGACTAGGCGACATTCAAAACAGGTAGGACAATACATAATAATAATGAAGTTCTCCACTTAGCCTCCACACATAAGCATGAAAGCACGCGATCAGATTTATGCAGTATACGACTTTAGAATGAAGATGTATTTTGGCTGTTAAATCCTATAGGCGTGGTTCCAATGTGATTATGATTAATATTATCAAGACAGTACTACAACGTAAGGCAAGTTAAAGCATCGCAAGTCCTATAGGCATGATTTCTAATCGTTTAGGCGACGAGGTAGTGAAGCGATACGAGTTATCAAATTACTAGTGTTGATTTTATAAGCATGCTTCTTAGGCAGATGACAACGTCCTATAGGCATGGTTTCTTACAGTTGAAATATATTTATATAATTATCCCTATAGGCATGTCATCTAAGTATGATAATGCTATGAAGTAACAAAGTGACTAATTAATTGAATAGAATCCTATAGTCATGATATCTAATGGAGCAGCGCGCTAAAAGCAATAGAAACAATTGATTGATTGATTAATTAAAAACCTATAGGCATGGTATCTAGATGGGCAGCAACAAATATGTGTTATTTTATCCTATAGGCATGCTGTCTACATGGGCACAATAGTAAACCTAGAAACAAGTACATCAAATACATAAATATACAAAACCATAAGCATCAACTAGTATACCCCAAAAACCCGGTGTCACAAGTGCAAGAGCATTTGCTAAGAAGAACAATAATAATACAACATCTGTCTGGAATGTAAATAAGACAGGGTAAAATAAATATTACAATGGGGACTCTGTGGACTACAATGTGTAGCCTGGAATGCCGCTCACATGAAGTCTCCTCAACAGCTGCACCTACGCGCCAAAATCATCATCAAATGAATTTGTCAGATCCTGCACCATTTAGTGCAGAAGTGCTGCATGAGTACGTAAATCAACGCGTATCTAGTAAGTATATAGCCTAACCCCGGAGAAGTAGTGCCGAGAGGTCGACATCGACACTTCCTAGAGGTCCAACAAGGAAATATAATAAAACAATAAGCAGGTGTGAAGCACACAACTATAATGGGGTAAATCTGTAAGTTACCTAATCTTCCAAATATTTCTTTTGAAGTATGAATTCCTAAGTCTTGTATTCTACCTCATCAGCTTAGATGTTTCAAGTACTAGTAACAAACTGATAAGAAGTACCATGTAAAATGGTAGGCATCAGTAGCAAGATTATTTCATGAATATTCAGACTAGCAGCGATATAACGCACGATTCTGCCGAGGTCGTTCGGCCCGATCTAGAATAATGTGTACACTGCCGAGGGTCAAGCGGTATGAACCATAGATGCATCTATTATACTGTCAAGGCATTCGGCCTGCTCTACAAGAAAGGAAGGAAGTTACTGAATTACGAGACATGTGCTTACAGTACAGTACATGAGCACAACGTGAATATAATCTTTATCGTTTCTCAAATGACTAGCCAACAACTCAAGATGATAAGGCTCGACCTAGTATACGTGTATTTATTTCTAAATCAATTTCAATTATAAATTCAATTAATAAAGCCAGCAAAATGAGTCCGAACAATTCAAATATTACATGATAAAGTCCTAAGTCTACTCGGACATAAACGTGCTTTAGCTACGTACGGACTCTCGTCACCTCGTGCATATGTAGAACCCACAACTAGTTGCACATAACAATAATTATCACTTAGGGGATAGTTACCCTCTCACAAGGTTAGACAAGAGACTTACCTCGCTCTGAAGTTCCATAACTGTCTCCAATGCCACTCTAACACTCAACTCCAAGACAAACGTTCTGAGACTAGCCAAACAACGTGCAAATCAATTAAAATATACTCCAATGCTTACAATTTAACAATTTATAACAACTCCCCAACTCCGCTCGAAAAGTCAATAAAGTCAACCCTCAGGCCCACGTGCCCGGATTCCGAATATTCTTGAAGATAAACTTTACCCATAACACCACTAACTCAAATATATAATTTATTCCTAATTCCATGTCCAATTTCGTGGTAAACATCCAAAAATACCAATTTTTAGGTTTTGTACCAAAATCCCAATTTTCTACAAATTCCCATGCTTAAATCTATATATAAACCATGTATTTAACTCACAATGCGAAGAAATCACTTACCCCATAATAGATGATGAAAAATGGCACACCAAAATTGCTCCAAGGTCGGCTCCCATAGAAGAAATGAAGTGGAAATAAGCCAAACCCCCGTTTTTAAAACCACAGTGCCCAGCCCGACCTTCGCACCTGCGGCGAAACAGTTGCACCTGCGACTTCGCACGTCCAGACAAATCCATCACAGGTGCAGTTCCCTCTAAGTCCAGGTTAATCCGCTTCTGCGGACAAAAATCTCTTTTGCGGTCACACTTCTGCGGAGCACTAGTCGCTCCTACGAGCCCGCGTCTGCGGCACACGACTGCACCTGCGGTCTAGTAGCAATTACCTAGCTTCCGCATCTGCGCTGCCTTCCCTGCTTCGGCGGATGCGCATCTGCGCGCCTAAACTTCGCACCTGCGAGCCTTTGCTCCCAGCTCCTGATGCGCTTCTGCGCTTTGCCTGTCGTTTCAGCAGCTTCACACTTGTGCCAAAATTTCCGCAGGTGCAGTTTCACCAGAACTGGGCCAAAACCAGCAAGTCCTAAATTCCAAGTTTCAATCCGTTTCAAACCCGAGGCCCCAACCAAACGTACCAACCAGTCCCAAAACATGACACAAACCTACTCGGGGTCTCAAATCTCACCAAACAACATCAAAATTGCGAATCGATGATCGAAATCTTTTTTTAAACTTTCAAACTTTTAAACTTCGACCAACGGGTCCGAATCATATCAAAACATTCTGAAATGACGTCAAACTTTGCGCACAAGTCATAAATCCCAATACGAACCTATTCCAAGGCTTGGAAACTCAAACGGATATCGATAACACCAAAGTCCACTTCAAATCAAACTTAAGAAATTCTTAAACTTTCTAAATGTTAACTTTCCATGATAAGCGCCGAAATGCTCCCGAGCCACTGATACTCAACCCCAACATACGCCCAAATCCGAAATCATCATACAGACCTATTGGAACCTTCAAATCCCGATTCCGAGGTCGTTTACTCAAAATTCAAACCTTAGTCAATTCTTCCAACTAAAAGCCTTCGAAATTAAAATTTTCTTTCCAAATCAAGTCTGAACTTCCCAAAATTCAATTTCGACCACATGTACAAGTCATAAGACTTGAAGTGAAGCTACTTAAGGCCTCAAACCGCTGAACGACGTGCTAGTGCTCAAAACAACCAGTCGGGTCATTACATTCTCCCCCACTTAAACATATGTTCGTCCTCAAACATGCTAAGGACTGCTCCAGAGTTGTCTAAAATCATTATTTAACACCTCTTCTACCTACCGTGCCACCTCGAGTCAGACTGAAGATCCTCCCTTTTATTTAGTCAATAAGCCTTAGAACCAAATTCCAACCTTCGAATTTCTCTACAAGACCTAATTCTAGCATATGAACATCGTATCAATAACTACAGACTGTACCAAAACATGATCATGTACATATGCTAAAGTCACACTATGCACCACATAAGTCGGTTGCCCATAATAACATCCTCCGACCACAATAGCTGGAATTTCACGAATCTGATGCCCGCAATACACCTCATGACGCATATAAGTCCTGTTCCAACTCTCAAAATACTACCATGACAGAAGAGATGTGTAGAAACTAATAACCACCTGTTGAATCAACAAATCATGGAGTCTCTCCTCCTGACAAGAACCATTACCTTGTTCTGAATTGAATAATGATATTTGCTCTTTAATATACACTACTTAACTCCGATCGCACTAATCCCAGGTCCAATAACCTCGTGTCACCCAGTACAAGCTGCTTAGGCAATAAGTAATCTCAAACACTGCCAAAAATCTCATATAACGCCCACAATACGCCAACAAGCTACAACCTCAAATGTGATACATAAGGTAAAACAAACTCTGGAAATAGGACTACCCAGCCCGCGTAACGAATAAAACGGCCGAATAGATGCTATGAACCTACCTCAGGAATGAAAAGAAAGGCACACAAAATAAGTGTCAGGAACTATGCTCAACATCTTGCAGTTGCAGCGTTCAACCCGATCAAACATGACACTGTTGCTGCGTGCAACCCGATCCAAACATGAAAATGTTGCCGCGTGCAACCCGATCCACACAACATGCCCATGGCGGTGTGCTACCCGATCCAAACAATATACCAGTTATCAAGAAGAAAACACACATCAAGCCGTAATGCTTATACTTACGAAATGGACGAATATCGACCACAAGCACGCCAAGTGCATAATACAAATCCTGGGGAGACGGATAGTGACATATGCTACAAAACCCAAGCACGACTAAGGTGTAATAAATGACCTGCATCTCGAGCCATCCTTCACACATAGTAACACCAGCTACATGGAACCACAACACATGTGCGAATTATCAAGCCATCTCACAACCCACATGGCACAATAGAGTATTACATGGAATAACTGATGAGGGGAACAACATCCAATGCCCGAAGACTCCTCCATAAGCAACGCTATGCTGAATGAACACATCCGGCCTAATGTAGAGCACACATTCACATTAGACCCATTAACGGACCTCAAGCTGTTCTGATCATACCATATTGGGCTAATAACCTTTCAAGGATCCACTATAACATTTTCCATGACACATAAGAACAGGCGTCAAATCCAGGACAAACTCACACAGTCCACAGCCCAAGGAATAGAAGGCCTCTCAAGCATAAACTCTCACATTTGCGATATTATTATAATCTCCATACTTGGTTTTAATATTTCACAATCAAATGACTAACATTCCACACTTATACAGTTTTCTCGTGGGGCACGCTCCCACGACCTTCCGCACCAGGTATCAAAATTTGCACCCCTTTATACCACCAACCGTACTAATTCTGTAAGGGAAATCACAATCCGCAAAGCAATACACAATGCCTCTTCCACAGAATACCATTCTCAGGCGACACTAAGATAACGACAGCTTACTCTAAACATCTGAATTCTTCCCTGCTCATCCGAGCTCGTGACATTGTTTTCAACACCAAACTGCAACCTTGATCCTCAACTTTCAAATTCCCATGCCGCTTACTGCACCTATCATTCCGCAACAGGAGAATACAAGAATTCATCATAACCCTTGAACTAGAAGTAGAATAAACACTTCATTGGATAGAAACCTTTCACTTAGCTCATTTCAGAAGAGCCAATGCAACACGCAACTGAATTCTCAAACCGCAGAAAATACAAACCTCAAGTCGTGATCTAAATCACCATGACTCTTCCAGAATCCATTTACAGCACAAGGCCATTTGAATCAAATACCTCCCAAATCAATCAAGTTGTGGTGGCTGTCAAGTACGAACATACAACCACAAACCACATGTGTAACTTAACACACCGAAGGAACTGATCAGTGCCACAATTATGCTAATTCAAACCATTACTAACCGACCCTGCTTCTTTCAATTACTCTTGATTTGCCTTAGAAATAATAATAGCTCCATTCGAAAATTTAACGAAACTCAACAACACTCCTCTCGAGTGACCCAATTCACGAGACCACATCGTATCAATATCCATGAACCCTCTCATACCCTCCTCATGCGGACACGACATCTCAAACTAGTACATCCATTCTGAAAGACCTTCCGCGAATCCGAAACTGTTTCTCCCATTTTTCTAATACTGCCCCATAGACTCGATGATAATATTCCTCAAGTATTCTTCACACTATGCTGCAAAATCCCTATCTTCAGCCATATAACGAACCTATTAGAACCACTGTTGAGAGTCACCCACTCTGACTTGGTCTCGAATATAAGCCAAACTCTAGAGCGTTGTCAGCACAAGAACACTCCCAAAGAAGCAACCAGATGAATTATTTTTCCTTGTACATCACATCTACCAGAAGCATAAACTCTGAATCTTCCCCAATATCTGCGGCATAAATCGATAAGGCAAAATACAGCATACATTCATCAAATCCCTTGCTCGAATTACCCCTAATGTTTTCTTTTCTTAGTCATAAATAACCCACCAATGCACCGATAACCAGAAACCGCGCAAGCAGACAACCACGCGATCTAATCATAGATGGTGGGGCTCCCTCACTTACCTTTGAGCTACAATTATATAAACCTAGAACCAACAAACATTTCTCCTCCTTAATTACCATCATCACACACCGTCAACCCGCCAAATTTCTTGTAGTTTATTATTAAACTTTTCATGAACATTCTGAATTTATCATCCATAATTGTATACTCGACCTTCCGCTTCGTAGTAAGTAGAACTCTTCATAGAAACTTCATCAAAATCACACAACCGTTGACCTTTCCACAGTAGATAGCCACCTGTGGAATTCTATACCGACATCTCCCAACAACGCTGCACTGGTAATACTACCACAAAATCAGTAAACCCTCCCGAGCCCCTCATCCACCAATTGTACAAGTCTGTTCATTCCCCATTGACATCAACTGAAAGTCCGACAATACATTCCAAACTCGAAGTCATGTTGCATCCCAATGATAATCAAGTTTTCACACCCCTCTTCATCTCCAGCAACTCCTTTCTGCCATATTTGATCTTCCTCGGTGCAGTAGCCACCATTTCCAATAAGGTTCGTAGACCTAGTAACTTTCTACCATGACTCCCTAATCGCTCTAAACTTTCTCAAGGCATGTGGCTGTCCTACCACAGAATCTATATGCTATTACTCCACTCTCAATTCGGTTAGACCATCTCCTTTAAGGAACTTCTCTACCCATGCTTTACGTTCTTGACCTACTAGTAATTCTACCACCGCGATACACCTCCTGCCACGTCCTTCCTCATACTTCGCTGCCCAAATGTTGCCCCAAATCAAATCCATAACTGTAGCACCTGAACCAATAAATTGCTACCAACTCTAAACCTTCTAGAAGATCATCTTTCTCGAGCCATCAACATTACAAATACCAATTTAATTCCAAAACCGCTACACTCTGCTATCTTTTACAACTGCTTCTTAGGCACCACTTCACAACACCCTACCCCAAAGGCAAAAATTGAAAAAGACCATAACACCGGCGAACATTAATGCGTTCAAACAAGGATGACGACACCACATCACAGATGAGAATTCCACCACGTTCGAAAATATCAAGTCTCGTTACTTCCTCAACCAACGCCTGAACATCCATAGTCCAATTTCCTTTCCTCCGCTGGAATTAAATGCCAAACTTATAAACCATGAACAGAGAAATCCTCCTTTCAAGTCATTCACTGCCGCGATCCATAAATAGGTACACTACCATCACACCATCACTGTGCGATAACAATGCATGAACATCATAATAAGCTGTGTATAGCTTCAAAACCATAGGAAATACATATACTGAGCTAAAACAACAGAACATCCTTCCGCAAGGCGAAGATAATAGCCTGCCCAAATACGCAGGGAAAAACACCCTGCACCACGTCTGTGGTACCACTACAACTCCTCGATGCCCAATTTATAACAAGCGTTTCACGTCGCATAAGATTGTGTAGGAAGAAAATAAAGGCATAAGCCTCAAGGGAGTCAAATCGCACGATGAGGAATCAAGAAGGGAAGTGCTCCTAAAAGCCCCACAGCCTCAAGAAGATAAGTACAGACGTCTCCGTACCGATCTACAAGACTCTATTAGACTTGCTTATGATTTGTGAGACCTAAGTGAACCGAAAGCTCTATTACCAAGCTGTCACGACCCAAAATCCACTATAGGTCGTGATGGCGCCTAATGCCGTCGTCAGGCAAGCCAACGGTGACTTATCAATTTAATTGCTCAATTATTTCTTTCAAAATCACAAATTTTAATAAGAAAAGGAAATTTACACTGCTAAATCCACGAAAATGTACAAAATCATAGTTTTTAAAAGAAATGAAAGGCGATGATCATATACAGAATCTTAAGCATCAACTAGTATACCCGGTGTAACAAGTGCATGAGCATTTACTAAGGAGTACAATAATAATACAACATATGTCTGAAATGTAAATAAGACAAAATAAAATAAATAGTAGGATGGGAACTCTGCGGATTGCGATGCGTAGCTTAGGATGCATCTCACACGAAGTCTCCTCAACAGCTACGCCGACGTGCCAAAATGATCATCAAATGAACCTGTCAGATCCTGCACCATTTAGTACAGAAGTGCAGCATGAGTACGTAAATCAACGCGTACCCAGTAAGTATCTAGCCTAACCCCGTAGATGTAGTGACGAGGGGTCGACATCGACACTTACAAGAGGTCCAACAAAGCAATATAATAAAACAATAAGTAGGAGTGAAGCACACAACTATAATGGGGTAAATCCGTAAGTTACCTAATCTTCCAAATATTTCTTTTAAAGAATAAATTCCTCAATCTTGTAATCTACCTCATTAGCTCAGATGTATCAAGTACTAGTAACAAACGGATAAGAAGTACCATGTAGAATGCCGGGCATCAGTAGAAATATTATCTCGTGAATAATCGAACTACCAGCAATATAACAGACGATTCTGTCGAGGTCGTTCGGCCCGATCCAGAATAATGTGTACACTACCGAGGGTCGAGCGGCGCGAACCATAGATGCATCTATTATACTACTGAGGCATTCAGCCCGCTCCATAAGATAGGAAGGAAGTTACCGAATTACCAGACATGTGCTTACATTACAATACAGGGGCACAAAGTGAATATAATCTTTATCATTTCTCAAGTGACTAGCCAACAACCCAAGGTGATAAGGCTCGGCCTAGTATACGTGTATTTATTTCTAAATCAATTTCAATTATAAATTCAATTAATTAAGCCAGCAAAATGAGTCCAAACAACTCAAGTATTACATGATAAAGTCCTGAGTCTACATGGACATCAACATGCTTTAGCTACGTACGGACTCTCGTCACCTCGTGCGTATGTAGCACCACTACTAGTTGCACATAACAAAAATTATCACCTAAGAGGTAGTTTCCCCCTCACAAAGTTAGACAGGAGACTTACCTCACTCCGGAGTTCCATAACCCGCTCCAACGCTGCTCTTACACTCAACTCCAAGCCAAATGTTCCGAAATGAGTCAAACAACGTGCAAATCAATGAAAATATACTCCAATGCTTACAATTTAACCATTTATTACAACTTCCCAACTCCGCTCGAAAAGTCAATAAAGTCAACCCTCGGACCCACGTGCCCCGATTTTGAAAATTCTTGAAGATAAACTTTACCCATAACACCACTAACTCAAATGTATAATTAATTCCTAATTCCATGTCCAATTTTATGGTAAAAATCCAAAAATACCAATTTTTAGGTTTTCTACCAAAATCCCAATTTTCTACAAATTTCCATGCTTAAATCCATATATAAACTATGTATTTAACTCACAATGTGAAGAAATCACTTACCCCATAATAGATGAGGAAAAATGGCACCCCAAAATTCCTCCAAGGTCGGCTCCTATGGAAGAAATGAAGTGGAAATGAGCCAAACCCCCGTTTTTAAACCACACTACCTCGCCCGACCTTTGCACTTGCGGACAAATCTATCGCAGGTGCGGTTCCCTCTAAGGCCAGGTTAATTTGCTTCTGTGGGAAAAATTCGCTCCAGCGGTCATGCTTCTGCGGAGCACTAATCGCTCATGCAAGCCCATATCTACGGCACACGACCACACTTGCGGTCCTGTAGCAAATACCAAGCTTCTGCATCTACGCTGCCTTCCCCGCTTCTGCAGATGCACATTTTCGCACCCAATCTCCGTACCTGCGATCCTCTGCTCCCAGCTCCTGATGCGCTCCTGCGCTTCGCCTGCTGCTTTAGCGGCTCCGCACCTGCGCCGAAATTTCCATGGGTGCGGTTGCACCAGAACTTGGCAAAAACCAGCGTGTCCTAAATTTCAAATTTCATTTCGTTTCAAACCCGAGGCCCCAACCAAACGTACCAGCCAGTCCCAAAATATGGCATGAACCTAGTCGGGGTCTCAAATCACACCAAACAACATCAAAATTGCGAATTGACGATAGAAACCTTTCCTTAAACTTCGCCGAACGCGTCCGAATCATATTAAAATATTATGGAATGACGCCACACTTTGCGCACTAGTCATAAATCCCAATACAAACCTATTCCAAGGCTCGAAATCTCAAACGGACATCGATAACACCAACATCAAACTTAAGAAATTCTTAAATTTTCAAAATGTTTTCTTTTCATAATAAGCGTCGAAATGCTCCCGGGCCACCCGATACTCAACCCGAACATACGCATCCGAAATCATCATATGAACTTATTGGAACCTTCAAATGCCAATTCTGAGGTTGTTTACTCAAAAGTCAAACCTTAGTCAATTCTTCCAACTTAAAGCTTCCGAAATTAAAATTTTCTTTCCAAATCAAATCTGAACTTCCCAAAATTCAATTCCGACCACACATACAAGTCATAATACTTGAAGTGAAGCTACTCAAGGCCTCAAACTACTGAACGATGCGCTAGAGCTCAAAATGACCAGTCATGTCATTACATCACCAGTCAATTAGCAAAGGCGGGATGTTCTAGACCATACCAAACCTGGGGATTTCGTGTTTCATTTTCTACAAACATATAAAATTTAGCCCTTTCCCCCTCAAAATTAGTGTTGACACGTTTTCTCCACGTCATGCACATAATATGATAGTGTCCTTTGGAATTATGAAAATCCTGTTGGACTTTGGACAAGGTTCATCTAAGGGAGTTGTTACGTCAATAACGTCTCAACTCGTACTAGGTTTAGCATGATGCATGTACATTTTAAATCGGAGTATGATGTGGAGCATGCTTTATGCAAAAATAATAACACGTTGCCAAGTAATATATACCTGATGAAAGTGCGTAAAAACAGTAAGTAATGTGATAAAGACGAACAAGAGAAAGAAAATAAAAAAGAAAAGACAAAAGAAGGAAGTCAGTTTAACCTATGAAAAGGTTTAAGAACTGATGAAGCAAATAGGGAAATAGGGATAGGAGAGACATGGCATAGCAGTCTTAAACAAGATGAAGGAAATGGAGAGAGGATGTACATGTCAAAGCAATAAAGGAAAACAGGGAGGGGATGTTCATGTCATAGCAATTTAAACAAATAAAGGAAAATAAGGGAAGGGATGTGCATATCATTGCAATTTAAACAAATAAAGGAAAATGAAGGGATGTGCATATCATCAAATAATGCACATAAGTCAACTTCGTTATGTTAAGAGCCTAAGTGTAAGTCCCCAGCAGAGTCGCCATGTTGTCGTGCCCCATTTTCTCGCGAAAGTAGGTTCCGATGTGTGACAACTCTTTTAAATGGGTATTAAAAGAGAAGAGTCACCACCTAATAGTTTTATGGTGCGTTAGGGCACTTAATTGCAAATGACTCTGATTAGATGGTCCATGTCACCAAAGATTGGGTAATGGCTCAAATTACCTCAAAGAAAAGGTGTTAGGCACTCTTCAAGGTCTACAACTGTGGGTCTCGGCCAAAGACAATACTATGTGGATTATTTTATAACTGTCCTATGTGATCATATGAGCGAGGGAAGACCTAGAACTTAAAGGTTCTATTATGAACGTGTAAAAGAAAATTGGACAACAATTATGTTGTATAGATAATCAGTTCAAGTCTTTAGAGGTTACATGGTACAACTCAATTGCTCTAAATTCAACGATTGAGTATGAACAAATAATCATATAAAGAAGGG
>MCJB01052308.1:3149-35510 GCA_002018475.1 Nicotiana obtusifolia | reverse complement strand
GAAGGGGGGGGGGCGGTCCTAAATTTTTTAGCCTAAAGGATCACCCCGTGCGACATAAGTAATACTTCGCAACTTCCTTAGGGTAGCCGTTGCTAATATTTTTCAGTGGGTACAGACTATCATCTCCTACTACCCAATTACTATGTTAAAGTTGTTTACCTAAAGTGTTCTAATTCAATTCTAAACCGCGTCATATGTGTGCACTACCCATCCCATCCTATGGTCTAGGAGGCTTTGGACCTGCTATTTGGGTGGTTCTAGACTGTACTTAGGATGCTCAAAATGATAAAACTAGCGCGCATTCAAAACATATAGGACTTCACATAAATGCAAGAAAGGCTCAAGTTAACCTCCACACATAAGCAGCAAATGCACGCGACAGATTTAGGCAGTGGACGATTTCAAAGTTAAGACACATTATTGCCATTAAGTTCTATAGGCATGGTTCCTAGGTGGGAAGACCTAGAACTTAAAGGTTCTATTATGAACGTGTAAAAGAAAATTGGACAACAATTATGTTGTATAGATAATCAGTTCAAGTCTTTAGAGGTTACATGGTACAACTCAATTGCTCTAAATTCAACGATTGAGTATGAACAAATAATCATATAAAGAAGGGGGGGGGGCGGTCCTAAATTTTTTAGCCTAAAGGATCACCCCGTGCGACATAAGTAATACTTCGCAACTTCCTTAGGGTAGCCGTTGCTAATATTTTTCAGTGGGTACAGACTATCATCTCCTACTACCCAATTACTATGTTAAAGTTGTTTACCTAAAGTGTTCTAATTCAATTCTAAACCGCGTCATATGTGTGCACTACCCATCCCATCCTATGGTCTAGGAGGCTTTGGACCTGCTATTTGGGTGGTTCTAGACTGTACTTAGGATGCTCAAAATGATAAAACTAGCGCGCATTCAAAACATATAGGACTTCACATAAATGCAAGAAAGGCTCAAGTTAACCTCCACACATAAGCAGCAAATGCACGCGACAGATTTAGGCAGTGGACGATTTCAAAGTTAAGACACATTATTGCCATTAAGTTCTATAGGCATGGTTCCTAGGTGATTTTGATTTCCAGCATTATACAGGAAGCGCTGCAGCTTTAGGCTAACATATTTGCAAATAAAGGCATTACAACCCTATAGGCATGATATCAGGATATTGCGCAATAGGGCAGTAAAATAACTTTGAGAGCCAAAATTAACAGCTTCTTATGCGAGTGACAATATCCTATAGGCAGGATTTCTAACAGTTGATAGACACAATTGACTTTATAAGGTTTTATCATTATAGGCATGATTTCTCTGTATGGTAACACAATGAAGTAACAAAATAGTTGATTAATTGATTAAGGCCCTGCAGACGCAATATCTAGGTTAACGACATACCAAGACAATAGAAGTATTAGTTGAAACCCTATAGACATGGTATCTAAATGAGCGTTAGCAAAACAACAGTATTGTATCCTATAGGCAGGCTGTCTAAGTGTGCACATCAATGGACATAGAAAAACAAATATCGCGAGTACTAACATGCTTTGAATAGTGTGTGAGTGAAGTGTGTGTGATTCCTATAGACATGATTCTATTAGTGTACAGAAATAAAGCACGCTTAACGAAATGACAAATAAGGCATGCTAAATAAAACATATTGACCCAATAGGCATGTTTTCTACCCTTTTATGCAAGCATTAGAATACCTCAGCCCCCTTTTCACTAATTTCCCCATCATTCAGTTTTACAAGCTATTACAGATTATTTTAAATAATTACAGGCCCATACAAATGTAGAATAACCTTGTAATACATCTGGGCCTTCAAACATGCTTAGGACTTCATGCGGGCAGAAGGCCCAAATGCTAAGTGCAGACAATATACTTCAAACCCTCAATACCAAGGCAGGCCCAACATATCAGGCCCAAATGAATAACTTATTTACCCAAACGGATGCCAAACTTAGCCATACAGGCGATAAACTCCATTATAATCAATTAAACAGCTCTGAAGCTTAAACACTTAGTTCTTAATTTGTGACCAATAGCAGCTCTAGTCAAGACAGGTCATACTAAATTGGAAGGCACACAAAGCACATACGAGGCACGTTTATGGCTATCATTCCAGAAACAAAGTTTGAGCAACTGGGTTATTCCGAACAAAGTTTCAAAACAAAGCATGGTCTAGAACTATCTTAAAGAGCTTTAGGCAGGAGTTTGAACATGAAAATCTAGTAGTGTCATAGACAAGAACCATTGAGATACAGTCTTAACATGGAATCTTTAACATGAGAGCCCAATGAAAACAACTAACTTGCAGAGTTTAACATGTGAAATATTTAGGCAAATGCAATTTACCACGCAAAGGTTTTAAATCCAATAGGTAAACATTTAGATGAGATGAGGCTAGCTTTCAGTAAATAAAGTAAGCAGGCATCATATGAAGAGGGCAGGGACATTGTCTTAGTCGACATAAAGAGAAATAAACTAGACATGGATTGGAATTCACCCTAGGAGTCTCAAATGATCAGTGAGCACACAACATCAAAGCAAAGAAAAAGTATGCCTTAGCATTGCAACAACATTGGCATACAGAATTCATATATTCACAAATTGATTTCAGGGAAATAGCAGGTATACATGAAAAATTTAGCATAGACACATTCCAATAGGTTCTAGGGATACATTAATTTCCTAGGAGATTCTAAGTCATGGATTCATGATAAGCAACAGCCTTGAGTAATCAATTGGACTTACGCGTGAAGATAAGTAATTAATAAAGGTGGACATCTATGATGGGCATGCATTAAGGCTAGTAATGTCAAGGAAGAGCATATTAGGCTAAGCATTTATAGAGTGCTATCATATAATTTGCAGCAGAACAGTAGGTGATGCATAAGGGATTCAACATGAAGAAAACAATTCTGGGTAGACGCAATTTCCCAGGAATCTAAACAAAGTGCGATAAACATCAATCAAGTTTAATTGTATACCAAGTAAACATCATGAATCCATATAGTTAACTATGCGAAAAATCAACCAGTTGCGAACAAACTAAACAAAGGACGAAGAACTCAAAATTTCAAGAATAGCTGCGATTACTGGAGAACGATGAAACCCCAAATCCCCAGTACTTCAGAGTTCACAGAAACCTCGAAATGGGCTCCGAGCAGTTCTTGCACTGGAGGAGGTTAATGAATAGACCGGTGGCCTTGACTTTCAGCCGGCCAAAAATCAAAATCTGAGAATAGTATAAGATGAATAAGAGTGGGACAGTAGTGGTAGTAGGGTCGTAGCAGTAGTCGTTTTGACTTAGAGGGGAAGCGGAGAAAGGGGGTTTATATAGTACCAAAAGTAAAAACACATACAAGGAAAAATGATCAACTAAACATAAAAAAGGAAAGAATAGCATGCGAAATCGATTCAAAATCAATTTAGGAGAAATCAGGCGAACCCTAGTTCAAGACGGAGAACAAAAATAGTAAAAGATTTCACTGAATCGAACCAATATGGCCTGGTTGTGAGTGTAACAGCTCAGAAACATGAATATAGTACAGAATCGGAGTTGGACGAACACCTAATGATTCAGTTTCTATAAATAATCATGTACCAAATACTATAACGTCGAGGAAATGGTAAGAAACATCGAGTGAGCAAAAACGGAAAGGGGATATGGAAGATTTTCCATGTGATATAAGATTAGGGCTGGGGTTTAAATGGAGGCGGCTACGATTTCTCAGAGAAAGGGGAGAAGATGAGAGGTTTTAGGGGTGGCTGTCTCAGAAGAATGGGCGTTAGGTTTTGGGCGAGGTTAATTAAAAACGGGGGAATGGCTGTGGGTCGTTGATCATTTGAGATCAACGGCCAGGATTACAGGAGAAGCGTGACAGGTCGTAGAACAGGTCTCCGTCGTGATATAATTAAAGAGGTCATCTGGCTTAGGCCAAGGCAGATTGCGCTAAGGTTTGGGCTAGCTTTTGGTCCAAAATTTGGCTTAGGATTGGGCTGGATTTTAAATACAAGAAATTAAGGGAAAATAATCTAATAAAATATCTAAATAAATATAAAAAATACTATTTATGCAAATTAATATTTTTAAATAATAGATGAAGGTCATAAAAATATAAAAAATTATTTTGACCCTGAATAAAATGATAAAATACAATTAATTGTGAAGTATAGGCTAATACTGCAAAAATACATAAATAGTTCAAAAATACAAATATAATTATATGAAATGAAGTAAAATGTTATAAAAAAACACGCGTGGGTAAAAATAATAAATTTAGATTAGATCATCCTAAAATAGTTTGAAGGGATAATTAATAAATATTTGAGCAATTTAAATGCAAGAAAATCTATTTTGAAGCCTTAAAAAATTATGAAAAATTCTAGAATATAGTTATATGACTCTTATAAATTGGTGATGATGCAAAAAATGATATTTTGAAAGTATATATGATATTTATAAAAATAGGTCCGCGAAATTGGGTATCAACAATGTGTAGCAGATGAAGGATGCATGGCAGATAAAGACTGTACATCAGACAAAGAATATGTAGCAAGCAAAGGATATGTCAATTAATCTAGCTAAGGCAAGTTGCATGATTGCGCGTACAGTGTCCTAGGAATTCTAAGAATGGATTTACCTAGATTCAAGCATGAGTTTAGGACAACTACGAGATGATATATTGTTGACCTCGTATGCCAATCCTCGAAACTAGAGAGTTTTAAAAGAAGGTTCGGAGGGGTGAAAAGACGACCCTCGCATTACTTGTGTGTGATTGTGTACGACCAAGAGTCGATAGAAAAGTGATGACAATTTGATAAGGCAGCACCAAAAGCATGTGACAAATAATATGCAACACAGCCATAAGTAACAGAATATACAACATAGACATATGGGAAGCAAATACAACATGGGTATGCGTAAAATCATATACAACATGAGCATGAAAAAGAATATATGAGTTGAAGCACATAACCAAGAATATACAACTTGCAGCACATGACAAAGAATATATGACTCGTAGCACATGACAGAAAACATACAACTTGAAGCGCATGACGAAAAATATACGACTTGTAGCATATGATAAAGGATATACCGCTTGAAGCACATAGCAAATGACAGACTACTTGAGGCATGCGACGAAAGATATACAACTTGAAGCAAAGAATATACACCTTAAAGTGAAGAATATAAAACTTGAAGTGAAGAATATATGACTTGAAACACGTGACATAGAGAATACAAATTAGAGTATTGGAGAACCTGTAATCCCTCAATTAATTGATCGAGTCCGCTATGGTTAGAAAAAAAAGTATCCCCAGTAGAGTCGCCATGTTGTTGCACTATATTTTGCACAAGTCAAAATAATGTACAACATATAGTACTCTACAAGGTTAATTGGAGTTTAGAGTCGCCACCTAGTATTTAAGGTATACTAGGACACCTATACTACACTATATAATGTACACTAATTTATGGCCTGCGAAACAAGTTGAGATTCTAGGTAAGGGTTAAAATTATCTCGAGGGAAAGGTGTTAGGCATCCCTCAAGATCCACAAAAAGTAGTTCCTGTGGACTCGATAAAATAAGGGAGGGAAGGTTCAAAGACAATTAGCAAATAGTCACAACTATTACAAAGAATAAAAGTATGATTAACGTGTACTAGAATGAACAGTAATGATATTAAATATTTAATGAATCATGTGCGGATGAAGTATGCAAGTAGTTTTGGTGTTTTTGAAATGATATATATATATATATATATATATATATATATATATATATTGACTCGTATGAAATATATGTAAAGTGGACAAGGGAATCGTATTCCAAAAGATAAGTATCATGACCCAATCTCCCCTATAGGTGGTGATGGCGCTCAACGTCGTCGCTAGGCAAGCCAACGGTGGACTAGCCATGTATTTATTCTTTTTCATAATTTCAAAGTAGTTGATTTTTATTTATTAAGTAAATGAAAAGTGGAAAATTTGATAAAGTAAAGCATAAACTAATAAAAAAAGCAAATATAATGAAATAGATACTCAAAAGTCATAAAGTGTCTACTAGCATGTCCCCAAGACCCGGTGTCACAAGTGTATGAGCAACTAGTAGAATATACAAAACACCTAAGCTACTGTCTGAAAGAGAGATAGACAGAAAGTAAATACAAAAGAGAGAGACTGCGGATGCTGCAGAATGGACTCAGAGAGCAGCTCACCACTAAGCCTCAGGATAACGGGGGTGCGCGCCTGAATGGACACCAGATGCACCCGCCTCAGATCCTGTACGATTAGTGCTGAAGTATAGTGTGAGTACATAAACAACACGTACCCGGTAAGTATCCAGTCTAACCTCAAAGAAGTAGTGACAAGGGGTCGACATTGACACTTACTATGGGCTAGCAAATAAAATACAGAAATTCTAAATAGGCATGGAATATGTTAATAATAATAATAATAATAATAATAATAATAATAATAATAATAATAATAATAATAATAATAATAATAACGCAATAGAAAGCAGTGAATAAATGATTCTTTAACTGATAGTAAATTCCAAAGTCTCCAACTAACACTTACTAGTTCCAAATCAATTTCGGTCGTTAAATAAATTATTACCTCTCAAGCCATAAAATAATATCAGGTATAATCGCGTTCCGAGTATTATCACGCACCATTTATGCTGAGGTCGTACGGACCGATCCAAAATACTGTGTGCATTGCCGAGGGTCGAACGGCACGAACCATAGAAGCATCTATATACTGCCGAAGCGAACGACCCACTCCTAAGAGAGTAGAGAAGTTTACCTCGCTCGCGGAAGTACTTGCGACGCAAGAGGACATGGATTTCCAGAGTTATTATGTATTTCCTCAATTCTTCCCAAAAATAAGAAATCTCAATTTAAAATTTGCAACTTTAAAATCCCTAGCCTCAGCTCTATTCAAAGTAATTAATATGCATAATAAACACAATGGTACAATTAAGGCATGATGTGGATCTAAGCCTACCCAGACATATCATGGAATATAGCTACGCACGGACTCTCGTCACTTAGTGCGTACGTAGCTCCCTACATAAGTAATACACAACAAGATACACCTAAGGGAATGAGTTCCCTCTTACAAGGTTAGGCAAGAGACTTACCTCGTCTCAAAGCTCACTTTCCGGCCCAGGGATTCACTCTAAAGTCTCAACTTGTTGCCAAACAATCCGAAGCTAGCCAATATTATATAAATCAATCAATTTACACTCACAAGTTCATAATTTAGCTATTACAGTAATTATCCAACCCAAATTGAAAGATTCTTAGAATACACCCCCGGGCCCATGTGCCCGGATTCCTAAAATATTCGAAGATAAATGTTACCCATTGTCACGACCCGAATTTCCCACCCTCGGGAGTCGTGATGGCGCCTACTAGTAAAAGCTAGAAGCCAATCAGCCAAATTATTTACCACGTTCTCATTCGAAATCAATTCAACTAAAACAAACCATAAATAAACAACACAATTTAACGAGCGAAATGCATAGAATATTTCAAATAAAATCTCTTTTACAAACTACCCAAGATCTGGTGTCACAGTTTCACAGACTGTCTAAGAGTACTACAAACAAGGTTTTGAAAGAAATAACAAAATACTGTTTCCGAACTACATGGAAGAAACAGGTAAAGGAAATGGACAGGGGACGCCAAGATCTGCGAACGTCTGCAGTACTACCTTGGGTCACCTGATAGTCACAAGGCTGGAAGCTTTCTACTGTCCGAAGCCTGCGGCATTGGGATCTGCACAAAAGAGTGCAGAGTGTAGTATCAGCACAACCGACCCCATGTGCTGGTAAGTGCCAGGCCTAACCCCGGCGAGGTAGTGACGAGGCTAGTACCAGACTCCAGATAAACCTGTTCATTTATAAACATATATGTATCTACAGCAGAAGACTAGAAATACATAAACAATTTTAACGGGGGAAAGAAAACATACATTGCAATAACAGACAAATAAAGCGAAACGAATCATCAATGAATAAGAGAGAAAAACTGCCATTTAGCCTTTAACACAATGAGATGAGATACAAGCCACCTTCACCTCCCGTAACCTCTTGTTGCAGGCGTGCAACCTGTTCCCACTTACAGTAACTTCTTGTGGCAGGCGTGCCACCCGCTCCCACATACATCACATCCCATGGCAGCGTGTCACCCGCTCCCACTTACAATATATCTCGTGGCAGGCGTGCCACCCGCTCCCACTTTCATAATATCTCGTGGCAGGCGTGCCACCCGCTCCCACTTACAATATATCCTGTGGCAGGCGTGCCACCTGCTCCCACTTACAATACCACAACAATCACAAGAAGTCCCGGCAAGGGAACAAGGCAACATAACAACTTCCCAATTAGGGAATAAACAACATCAAACAATCATCCTGGCCAGGGGGTAATCAGCTATAACCAAACCATATTCGACTCCTATTTAGCTCAATCAATGTTAATACTTAATTACAGTCGAAGTTCTACAATTAACCTCCTAACCCAATTATCATTTCATTAAACCTAGACACGACGCTACTATTGTGACACCGGATCCATTAAACTCATAATGAACTCCTAAGACACTACCCATGACTTAGACACTGAACCCCTTGTTGACTTCTAACACTTCTTTATTCAACTAGTCCATCTAAGATTATGCCGAATAAAAGATACATCAACCTGTAATCAAGTGGAACAATTATAATGATAAGCTCATGTGGTAGGCGTACCACCCGCCCTCATTTCCCGATATCTTGTGGCAGGCGTGCCACCCGCTCCCACTTATATTACAACAACAATCATAGATAATATTTAGCAATTAGAACAATAATTGTACAACACTTATCAATATATGACCCACGGTCATGCTCGACACCAATGTATAGGTACTCGTCACCATACCTATACATTGTTCTCAACAAGAAGATATTTAACAATTAGCACAGGATTTCTAGTCCCTCAAGCTAAGATTAGGACAACCACTTACCTCGCTTTGCTTTCAAAATTCTAGGTTTCCAATGCATTCAAATCTCCACAACAATCAAAGCCACAAGCCTTCGAGCCTCAAACTCGTCTTAGATTTCTAGTACTGTTCCACCACGAAATCGTCAGCAATTGGTGCTGGGGTTTTGGGGTTAGCAAGTGGGAAATTTCATAACTGATGTTGGGGTGTTGAAGAAGGGTTTCATGGTAAATTTTCAGTTCTTTTGGGCTATTCTTGATGATTTTTCAGCTGGGTTTTGGTGGGTTTAAATGGGAAGGGCTGGGTTGATAATTTGGAGTTGATAGCTATGTCATGAAGGTGTTTTCATGGAATTTAGGGCTATTCCAAGGTGATTTGGAGGTCGATTTGTTGGGGTTTGAGGGTGTTTTGGAGAGGTTTTCTGAGATGGTGTCGAAAATGGGTGAGTTTTTGCGTGTTAGGGTTGTTGGTTTCTATTTATAGTGGGTTAAAAATCGGAATGAAAATAAGTGGTCAGATGCCAGAATGCGATCGCATTCTGGTCGCAGAATACATATGCGGTCCGCATTTGGGCCGCATTTCTGACACAAGGTTTGACCCAAAGCTCTGTCTCACTCTGCGATCCTACAGTCAAATCTGCGGTTTGCATTCCTGAAATGCGATCGCATTTCTCGTCGCATTTTCGACGAACGATTTTAAAATGCCCAATTTTTTTCTGTTTCACTATGCGACGCCTGTGCGAGATATGCGGTTCGCATATCTGAAATGCGATCCGCATTCTCGTCGCATTTTCGACAAGAAGTTTGCCCAGTTCTCTGCTTCACTATGCGACGAAGGATGCCAACTATGCGACTCGCATTTGTACATATGCGATCGCATAGTGGACTTTGCGACACCTTTTGCCCTTTTTCTCTTATCTTTTGAATTCTTTTCCCTACCCTTGGGTTCTTATACCTCATTTACTGCAAAAGAAAAATAATAAGATTGCATAATCACGAGGAAGGATTTGCACATTAAACAAGCCAAATCTATATGATTTACTACCACGTGTTTCTACGACACATCAGGTCGTTACACCCATAACCTCACAAAATCAAATATAAAATTTCACCCAATTCCATAATCATTTTCTTGGTTAAGTCCTATTTTTATCAAAACCTAGGTTTTTCAATTAAACCACAATTTCTACAATCTATGTGTTAAGAATCTATCCAAAAAGCATGTATTAAACTCATCTTGTATACAGATTACTTACCTCAAAGTGCTAGGTGACAACCCCTCTCCAAAGAGCTCTAAAATCGTCCAAGAAGTGAAAAAAAATGAACCAAAATAGCCTAAGTCCCGACATTAAATGAACCTCACTGCCCTAGCAATTTTCGCTTCTGCGGATCCTCGGGCACCTATGACGCTGCACCTGCGGAAAAATCCATCGGATGTGCGGTCCTCGCCCAGCTTGGCCAAGTCCGCTTCTGCGGAGAAGAATGTGTGCTTGCATTTCGCTTCTGCGGAGCTGGTCTGCATCTACACAAACGCATATGCGGAAGGTCGCCTCCACCTGCGAATCAATGCCTCATTGGCCTAGCCCGCACCTGCACCATTTTCCTCGCACCTGCGAGCTCGTAGGTGCGGTAAGGCCCCTGATTCTGCGACCACTGGACAAACTTCTCTAGGCCGCTTCTGTGGTTGATGGGCTGCTTCTGCGAAGTCCCAACTGTGACCAAAACCACGCAGGTGCAAACACATTAGAACTGGGGCACCAGCACTTCCCAATTTAAAATTTCCAATCCGTTTTCGATCCGAATTCCACCTGAGGCCCCCCGGGACCCCGTCCGAGCATACCAAAAAGTTTGCAAACATAATACAGGCCTGCTCGAACTCTCGAAACACAAAAAATAATATTTAAACTAAGAATATATTTGAAGATAGTATTTTTAGTGTAAAGAATAGTAAAATACTTGACAAAATATATATGCAATAATATGTAATGTACAAAGATTTAAAAATATATTTGAAGATAGTATTTTTAGTTTTGATTGAACAATATGAAAAGAATTGCACCTAAAGAGTGCATGTTAACTCAAATTGTTTGAATAAAAGTTTGAACTTATAAAAGAGAAAACGACTCATAATTAGAGTTTAAAAGTCATAGATGGATAACTACAACAAGAGAAAATTTATACTAAAGGATTTGAGAAAAATGAAAAATAATATTTATTTGCACATGGAGGAGTAGTTAGCAAGGAATTTAATCAAAGAATGGAGGAATAGTTATCCCTAGATAATCTTAGTGTATAGTGGATAAAATGAAAGAATTGATTTAATGAATAAAGAATTGATTTAATAAATGAATATGATATAAGAAAATGTATCAAGATGTTTATGACATCAATTATTATCCCATCAATACAAAGAAATATTAGCGCAAAAATGAGTTATCATTCAATGAGTAATTAAAGACCGTCTCTCGAGTCATGGTCTTGAAATACAAATTATGTGAGCCAAGTCCAAATGATTACAAGGCCCAAATCTCTCAAAGAAAAGCACAACAATTCAATAATAATATTTTTACAAATTATGTGTATCCGAAGCGCATTAATTAAAGAATAATTTACATACAAAGAGGTTTGGAAAACATGCTAGTAAAACTTTAAGTAAATGATTAATTTTCTATGCTTATGGAAGACAATGCCATGTTTTATCTTAAGTATACAACCAACCTCACTGATTATGTGCATTTCAATCCTAGTTAATCAACCAAGTAAAAATATATTTGACATCTTAAGTATACATACAAATTTCACGAATCATATAATGCACGTATAGGTTAATCGGATTATTAATTAAATACAATCCACCCTATGTGTTTAGCAAGTAGGTAAATATCCAAGAAGGCAAGCAAACACAACTTCTATCTAGGATTTTACAATACTTTACATTTTGGGTACATCCGAGAATGAGAAATACGGAGCAAGGAACTTGACGGGGATTTGTCTTTTCATTTTTGAGTGTCATCTTCCTAAAGTAACTCCGTGTGATAGTACCTCGCAAGACAAGAAAAGTGAAATTATTAGTTAAATATAAAGTAAACAATTAGCTAATTTATTATTTTTTGAAATGATTTTATTTGAACATTTTTTTTGGAAGATTGTTTTCTGAAAATGTTTTTGGGAAATTACTTCTTTTTTGGAAATAGTTTGAAAATAATTTTGAGAAATAATTTTTGGAAAATAGTTTAAAAGATATATAGGAAATACTTCTGAAAATGATCTAAAAAATATTTTTGGTGGCTCGGATGGTGTATGCCATATAGCAATAAGACATTAGAACGCAAATGCCGATTTGGTAGCAACTCTGTTGGCCAACCGTGTTGCCTTCCAAAGCGCGAATCCGCTCGCATTCTCGTATTTTATTTCTCCTTTGGCTTTCTTCATCGCCTCATAAACATAATTTGTTCAGGATTATCTTGTCCTTTATTAGTCAAAAATCATCGCAAGGCCTGAAAAAGCTAATATCTTTTTCATAGGCCTATATGTAGCACTAATCTAAATTTTAATAACACTTGATTATTCTCATAAACCCCAACAGTGTAGTATCATGTTCCAGATCCAATCATATAATATAGCGAATATATATGTTAAAGCAAAAGTCAGTAACAAATATAACTGCATTCATCAAAGCAGCAACAAAATTAGATATCGAGCACAAGGACCATCATAGTGGCCGAGAATCAACCAACAGAGGGATAAAATAAGTAGAAATTTCGATGAGAAGAAACAGTGCTGGCGGAACAGGGCGGTCACGATCGTGGATTGCCGACTACCTTCAACAGTCCCCTAAAATCGGAGTCAAGTTTCATACCTCCAAACCTGTCAACAACCGGAAACATCAAGAAATATTCACAAAGAGTTACCGGAAAACATTAAGCTCGCCGGTGGTAACAACCAAATATTTCAGATCCGTTCATCCATCGCAACCAAAGAAAAGCAAAAATGAAAAATAAGAAAGAGCGGAGACGATAACGCATCGCCGAAATTTGTGTTTTCTGGCCAAGTAAGGTGAATACAGTAACAATATGAGTATAGACGGAAAAAGAGTAGCCGGTGTTTGCCTTAGTGGTGTCACTTCCACGGCGCGCCGGAGCGACGCCTAGAGCGGCGGTTAAAGAGCAACGGTCACCGGGGCTCATTTTCTCGGTCAGATCTAAGTGAATCTGACGGTTTCAAACTGAAATCAACTAGTATAAATGAGGGCCTTTGGTGTTTTGAAGCTCGTCGGTTCACTGGCGTGAATGCTGACTTTCATCAACAGAGCAAGAGAGAAGAAGAGAGTATGAGAGAGGGGAGGTTTCTGAGCTCGCTACTCCGATCAGTGGTTGTTGCCGGAGGCGGCTGTGACGAAGAGAGAAAGAGAGAGGGCTTTTAGGGGGATGGGTTTGGGCGGCTGCCTTCTCTTAAGAGAAAAGTTGAGAGATGTAAAAAATGAGATGGATATTAGGGTTTTTTGAGAGTAAAAATATGATGGTGTTAGTGTGTAGTGTAAAATATAAGTGGGGTGTGTGTAGAGTGTATGGGGTAGAAACTTAGTGACCAAGTTTTAAAATAAAAAGGTAAAAATGTAAAAGAAAAAACATGATCAAGAGTGAAGGAAGGTCAAGTCACATTGATGTCACGTAAATGTCATGTCACATCAATATTTAGTTACATCAAATGTCTTGTCATATCGGATGTTGGCGGGACATTAAATTTGACCGGACTTGATCCGTATTTTGAAATTAATTCTACCGGATTCCATATAATTAATATATTATGCCAAAGTGATTATTTAATTAGAAAATATTGCTTGTAGTATTTATTTAAAAAATTTAACTACTAAAAATGTTTTGTAGTAATTGTTATTCCTTTTTTTTTTTAAAAGACAATAAATTGAATGTATATCCTAATATTTGCAAAATAGGACAATTATCAATAAATCGCTTAAAATTTAGAAAAAAAGCACAAAAATGGTAGTATTTAACTGCTTGCAATAAAATGATAAAAATTCTCATATTTTGTAAAAATAGGAATAATTATCAATAAATTGCATTAAAGCTAAATAATGTGCAAAAAACTAAAGAGTGCATGTTAACTCAAATTGTTTGAATAAAAGTTTGAACCTATAAAAGAGAAAACGATGCATAATTAGAGTTAAAAAGTCTTAGATGGAAAAGTATAACAAGAGAAAATTTATACTAAACATGGATGGTGGCCAACCGTGTTGCCTTCCAAAGTGCGAATCGTTGCATTCTCGTCTTTTATTTTTGTTTTGGCTTTAGTGTCACGACTCGGAATTCTCATCCTGGGTACCGTGATGGCACCTAACATTTCACTTACTAGGCAAGCCAATGTTAGAAATAGTTTAAGATATTTTAACAAATCAAATTAAATGATAACCAAGAAACTGAATAAAACTGAAATAAAGTGAGTAAATCAAAATAACAGCGATGTCTAGATAAAATCCCAGAATTGGTGATGCAAGTACACGAGCAACTAGAGTGCTACAAGTAAAAGTTTAAATGAAAGCATAACTGTCTAATATAAAGTAAACAGCTAGAGTGATCTAGAAGAGGATTCCAGGGCTGCGAACGCCATACAGCTATACCTCAAGTCTCCATCAAGCACCGGATCCGAGCAATCCAGTGACCGCCACTGGAACCGACTCCAATATCTGCACAAGAAATGTAGAGTGTAGTATGAGTACAATCGACCCCATGTACTCTGTAAGTTAAGTGCCGAGACTAACCTCGACGAGGTAGTGACGAGGCTAATGCGGGTCACTTACAATAACCTGTACATAGTATGATAATAATAATGGAAAAGGAAAACAAGAAAATAAGGTAGTTAACTTGTGAAAAAAATAATTCAACTCTTGTAATCAGAGAACCCGAAATAATTGATCTCATAATTTCATGTAGCAACACTGGAAATCAACTCAATAATAACAATGAATACAAAACACACAACTCGTTGAGGCGCGCAACCTGATCCCACTGTACAAATACAATCTTCCCTTATTTCACCATATTCATATCAAGAATACCATAAAAAATCCGTTGCGGCACGCAACACAATCTCACCGTATCAATATCAAAATCCTCCCCTATTTCACCATATCAATATCATAATCACATATAGAGTCCGTTGCAGCGTGCAACCCGATCTCACCATATCAATATCAAAATCCTCCCTTATTTCACCATATCACAATTATTGCGGCGTGCAACCCGATCCATAAACAAATTAAATAAATATAATCAATTCAACAACTCAATTCACAAGAATCTCTAAGATAAAAGAATATGAAGCAAAGAAATAAAGGAACCCCGTACCAAATCAAGGAATGCTACAATTAATACAAAGCAACAGACAAGTCAAACATATAACAGTTAAAGTGTACAAGTAAGACAATTAAGGCAAGTCGCAATTAATTATGGAATCAAGAAAGAAACAAACATTTCAACACAAGAGTAAATAAATGACGAGTAACAAGTTACTACATGGAAAAAAATTAAAGCAAGTAACAGTTAAGACATGGAATAGGATAATTAATGAAATACTGGAATGCATGGAAATAATTATTTTGACGGTGTATATACACTCATCACCTCGCATATACGACATTACACATGTAATTCACATAACATATAGTTCAAGGGTTCCTAATTCCCTCAAATCAAGGTTAGACCGCACATTTACCTCGTTCCGCAATCAAATCAAAGCTCAACAAGGGCCTTTGTTCTAAAATCCACCTCTAAACCAATAGAATCTAACCAAAATTGACTTAATATTATCAAACAATACTAGAGAAATCAATTTACAATAGATAAAACAAATATCTTTACACTTTTTTCAAAAAGTCGACAAAAGTCAACCCCGCGCCCCCTTGGTCAAAACCCGAGATTTGGACCAAAACCTAATTGCCCATTCCCCCCTGAGCCTGATTATATGATTAGTTTCAAAATCCGACCTCAAGTTGATATCCAGATCTCAATTTTATAAAAATCTCCAATTCTACCCAAATCCCTAATTTTTTTCCATGAAAGAGCACAAATTAAGGTTAGAAAACAATTGATGTTGATGGAAATGGAAGTAAACGGGTTAAAGTACACTAACCTACGAAGTGGGGATGAAACTTATCCTCGAAATTGCCTTTAGGCCGAGTTCTAATGTGAAGATAGTGAAAAATGAAAAAACAAATCCCGTCTTTTGAACATTTAAATCATTGGGCGTCAGGACATCTTCGTGTTCGCGAAGGGCCTGAAGAGATCGTGATGTGTAGCGTCCCAAGTGGCCTTCACGTTCGCGATGGCTTGTCCCCTTTGGCCTTCGCGTTCGCGATCCAGGGCTCTCGTTTGCGTAGAGCTACTGACCCACTGCCCCCAAAGTCCCAAAAACCTTCGCGTTTGTGAGAGGGTGGTCGCGTTCGCAAAGGCTAAGCCCCAAATGTTTCGTGTTTGCGACCGGGTCCCCCCGTTCGTGTAATAAAAGAATCCATCCTAGCCCAGATTACTCTTCGTGATCGCGAAGAAGGATACACCAGACACCAGCAGAATCAAAAACCAGCAATAGCCTAATCCAAAAATCACTCCTTTGCCTACTGAAACTCACCTGAGCCCCTCGAGCTCAAAACCAAACTTGCATGCAAGTGTAATAACATCATACAAACACGATCGTGCTATTATAACACCAAAGTAACACCTAGAACTACGAATCAGACATCAAAATGAATGATATTTTTAAAGAAACTCAAGAACATACAATTTTACAACCGGACGTCCGAATAGCGTCAAATCAACTTCGTTTTGTACCAAATTTTGCAGACAAGTCATAAATAGTGAAATGAACCTATACCAAGTTTCGGAACAGAAATCCAAACCCAGTAGAAACAAAGTCAACCTACGGTCAAACTTAGAAATTCTTTTAGCCTTCAAATTACTAGTTTTCAATAATTTACATTAGATCAAGTTAAGGACTTCCGAATTCGATTCTGGGTCCGTTTACACAAAATATTGACGTCGTCAGCTCAATTCATTTTTAAGGCCAAATTTCAAATTTTCATCAATTTTCACATAAAATTTTTTCGGGAAAAGACATGGATTGCACACGCAAATCTAGGAAGGCTAAACAGGGCTGTTCAAGGTCCCAAAACACGTAAATACAGGCTATCACTCAAAGTGACCTATTGGGTCAGCATATTCTCCACCTCTAAAACAAACGTTCATCCTCGATTGAACATAGAAAGTTACTTGGACTAGTAAAAAGGTGTGGATATCTACTCACTATGTCAGACTCGGACTCCCACGTGGCTGCCTTGATCGGCTGACCTCTCCACTGTACTCTAACTGAAGGATAACTCTTAGACCTCATCTTCCGAACCTGCCGAGCTAGAATGGCCACCGGCTCCTCCTCATAAGTCAAATCCTTGTCCACTTGGACTGTGATACTTCCGGAGCATGGACACATGGAACACCGGATGGACTACTGATAAACTAAGTGGTAATGCCAGTCTGTAGACCACCTTACCCACTCTCTCAAGAATCTCAAAGGGTCTGATATACATAGGGCTCAACTTGCCCCTTCTTTCCGAACCTCATCACACCCTTTATGGGTGAAACCCGGAGCAATACCCTCTCTCCAACCATGAATGCAACATCAAGAACTCTACGGTTGGCATAACTCTTCTGCCTGGACTGAGTTGTGTGAAGGCGATCCTGAATCATCTGACCTTTTCCAAGGCATCCTGAACCAAATCGGTACCCAACAACCGAGCCTCTCCGGGCTCATAACCAACCAACTGGCGAATGGCACCGCCTCCCGTATAATGCCTCATAGGGAGCCATCTAAATACTCAACTGGTAGCTGTTGTTGTAGGAAAACTTTGCAAGCAACAAGAACTGATCCTAAGAACCCCTGAAATCCATAATGCCAACGCGAAGCATATCCTCCAATATCTTAATAGTGCGCTCGGACTATCCATCCGTCTGGGGGTGAAATGTTATACTCAACCAACCCGCGTGCCTAACTCACGATGTACGGGCCTCCAAAGTACCAGGTGAATTGCGTACCTTGATCAGAAATGATAGACATGGGCACACCGTGAAGACGGACGATCTCACATATATAGATCTCAGCTAAATGCTCAGAAGAATAGGTAACTGCCACTAGAATGAAATGTTCCGACTTTGGTCAACCCGTCCACAATGGCCCATATTGCGTCGAACTTCTTTTGAGTCCGTGGGAGCCCAATAACAAAATCCATAGTACTGCACTCCAACTTCCGCTCAGGAATCTCTAGCCTTTGATGCTCGTACTTTACTTGCTGACAATTCCGGCGCTCAGCTACATGTGCAACTATAACCTTATTTATTCTCCTCCACCAATAATGTTGCCGCAAATCCTGGTACATCTTGGCGGGACCCGGATGAATGGAATACCGGGAACTGTGGGCCTTCTCAAGAAGCAATTCATGAATCTCATCCACATTGGGCACACAATCCTACCCTGCATCCACATAACCCCATCATATCTAACAGTAACCTGCTTGGCACCACCATACCGCACAGTGTCCTTAAGGACAAGCAAATGGGGGTAATCATACTGACGCTCTCTGATGTGCTCATACAAGGAAGACTAAGAGGGCGTGCAAGCTAGAACACGACTGGGATCCGAAACATCTAACTTCATGAGCTAATTGGCCAGACCCTGAACATCTGATGCTAACAGCCTCTCCATAACTGGAATATACGCAAGGTTACCCATACTCACAGCCTTCCTACACAAGGCATCAGCTACCATATTGACCTTCTTGGGATGATATATAATGGTGATATCATAGTCTTTCAACAGCTACAACCACCTCCTCTGCCTTAAGTTGATATCCTTTTGCTTGAACAAATATTGTAGACTCCGATGATCTGTGAATACCTCACACGATACGTCGTAGAGATAATGACTCCAAATTTTCAGTGCATGAACAATGGCTGCCAACTCTAAGCCATGAACAAGCAAATTCTTCTCATGAACCTTCAACTGCCGTGATGCGTATGCAATCACTCTTCCATCCTGCATCAATATTGCACCGAGCCCAATACGAGATGCATCACAATACACCGTGTATGGTCCTGAACTTGTGGGCAACACCAACACTGGCACTGTAGTCAAAGCAGTCTTGAACTTCTGAAAGCTCAACTCACACTCATCGGATCACCTGAACGGAGCACCCTTCTGTGTCAATCTAGTCAATAGGGCCTCTATATATGAAAAACCCCCACGAAAAGACAATAATAACCTGCCAAACCCAGGAAACTCCGGATCTCTGCAGCTGAAGTAGGTCTAGGCCAGTTCTAAACTGCCTCAATCTTTTAAGGATCCACTTTTATGCCCTCAGTTGATACAACATGCCCCAAAAAGGCAACTAAGTCTAACAAAAATTCACACTTTGAAAACTTGGCATATTACTGACTATCTCTTAGAGTCTGAAGTACAACCCGAAGATGCTGCTTATGCTCCTCTCGACTTCGGGAATAAATCAAATTATCATCAGTGAATACGATCACAAAAGAATCCAAATAAGGCTTGAACACCCGGTTTATCAAATCCATAATGTTGATGGGCCATTTGTCAACCCAAATGACTTCACTAGGAACTCATAATGCCTATACCGGGTTTGAAAAAGCGTCTTAGGAACATCCGATGACCTAATCTTCAACTGATGGTAGCCAAACCATAAATCAATCTTCGAAAATACCTTAGCACCCCGAAGCTGATCAAATAAATCATCAATCCTCGGTAACAGATACTTGTTCTTGATAGTGACTTTGGTTAATTGCTGATAGTCTATACACATCCTCATCGATCCATCTTTCTTCTTCAGAACAACACAGGCGCACACCAGGGCGAGACACTAGGTCTAATGAATCCCTTATCAAGCAAATCTTGCAACTGCTCCTTCAAATCCTTCAACTCTGGTGGGGCCACACGGTATGGTGGAATGAAAATGGGCTGAGTGCCTGGAGCCAAATCAATACAAAAGTTAATATCTCTATTGGCTGGCATCCCCGGTAGATCTGTAGGAAACACCTCTGGAAACTTGCGGACAATAGGTACTGAATCCATAGAAGGAACCTCCGCACTCGAATCACGAACATAGGCAAAATATGCTAGACATCCCTTCTCGACCAAACGTCGAGCCTTCACATAAGAAATAATCTTGCTGGTGGAATGGCTAGGAGTTCTTTACACTCTAATCGAGGCAACACCAGCATGGCTAAGGTCACCGTCTTGGCGTGACAATCCAATATAGAATGATAAGGTGACAACCAATCCATGTAAAAAATAATATCAAAGTCTACCATATCAAGAAGTAGGAGATATACACTAGTCTTAAGACTCCCAAATAGTAATCATACACAAGCAATAGACATGATCTACAACAATAGAATCTCCCACAGGCGTGGATACATACACAGGAGCACTCAAAGAATCACGAGACCCAACAAGATATGAAGAAAAAGAGAATGACACGTAGGAATAAGTAGAGCCCGGATAAAATCGAAATGAAGCATCTCTTTGGCAAACTTGAATAATACCCGTGATAACGGTGTCAGATGACTCGGCCTCAGGTCTAGCTAGGAAAGCGTAAAATCAGGGTTGGACCCCACCACTCTGCCCTACGTCTCTAGGACGGACTCTAGCTGGCTGGGCTTGACCTTCACCTCTAGCTGCCTGGCCCCTGCCTCTAGCTGGTTGAGCAGGAGATGGATCAACCGGTGCTAGGATCATGGCATGAGAACTCTGTTGTGGCATGTTGCCCAACAATCTGGGATAGAACCTCTTGATGTGACCAGTACCTCCACACTCAAAACACCCATCCTGCTACTATGACTGCCGAAGCTGAAGTTGACCGGAACGGGCCGAATAACCACGACTCCTCGAAGCACCGTGAGATGCCTAAAGCCTGACTGAAATGGCATGGGAAGATGACCTCGACAAAAAGTATCCCTGCCTCCAGATGAGGCATCATTGAAACAATCGGAATGAAGAGGCCTCTTATCAGACACTGTCCCCCTCTCCTGACCATGAACCATCTTGATCCGTCTAGCAATATCTACGACCATCTGGAAAGTAATATCATCTCCAATCTCCTGGACATCTGTAGCCTGATAGTGAAAGTGAGCCCATCAATGAATCTCCTCACTCTCTCCCTCTCAGTAGGAAGCAAGATAATGGCATGGTGAGCTAGGTTCATAAATCGAGTCTCTTACTGGGTAACTCTAATACTACCCTACTGAAGACACTCAAACTGCGTGCGGTAATCCTCTCGCAGGGTGATAGGAATGAACTTCTCTAGAAATAGTTGTGTGAATTGATCCCAAGTAAGTGCAGGTAGCCTAATTGGTGTAGCCAACATATAATCTCTCCACCATCTCTTGGCGGAACCAGTCATCTGAAATGCTATAAAGTCGACCCCATTGGTCTCGACTATACCCATGTTCCACAACACCTCGTGGCAGCGGTTTAGATAATCTTGTGGGTCCTTAGAAGGTGCACCACTGAATTGAACAGGGAAGAGCTTGGTAAACATATCGACATCAACAAAGCCTCAAAAGACATAGCAGGCCTATCACTGGCCTATGCCGCAATAACCGGCTAAACCACCCCAACCGGCTGAGCTGCTGGAACCTGATATTGGGGAGCCGCCTGCTCCAGGATGTGAGTAGCGGGAGTTTTTCCTCCTCCCCCAGCCCGAGAGACAGCTAGTGCTACCGGGAATTGTACTGGTCTGGGCCACACTCTCCATAAGACCCACCAAACAGACTAGAGCATCCTAAAGCACTAGAGTGGCTATGAACCCTTCTGGGACTTGAGCTGGTTCGACGAGTACAGTCTGAGCTGGAACCTCTTCCTCGTGATCAATCTAGGAGTCCACTGCGGGTGCTGCTGATCGAGCTCTAGGCTGAGCTCTGCCTTTGGCTCGGTTCTAGCTCGACCTCGGTCTCGGCCTCTTCCCCTGGTTGTAGCAGTCACGGGGGTCTCCGGCTCCTGTCCGGCTGTAGATGTTGTGCGTGTTCTCGCCTTCTGCGAGAAAACAAGAACAAAATGGTTCAATCATCAATGATACAATAAATTCGCTCGATAGAGAAGAAAAGAAGTGAAATTTTCCTAAACTTCAAAGCCTCTAGAAGATATGTACAAACATCTCCATATCGATCCTCCAGACTCTACTAAGCTTGCTCATGACTCGTGAGACCTAGACAACCTAGTTCTCTTATACGAACTTGTCACGACCCAGAATTCCTAGAGCCTAACATTTCACTTGCTAGGCAAGCCAACGTTAAAAATAGATTTTAGCCATTTTAACAAATCAAAATAAATGATAACCAAGAAACTAAATAAAACTTAAATAGAGTGAGTAAACCAAAATAACAGTGATGTCTAGATACATTCCCAGGACTGGTGTCACTAGTACACGATCGACTAGAGTACAACAAATAAAAGTCTGAATGAAAGCATAACTATCTGAAATAAAGTAAACAACTAGAGTGATGTAGAAGGGGACTCCAGGGTTGCGAACACCATAAAGTTGTACCTCAAGTCTCCGTCAAGCACCGTATCTGAGCAATCGACTGACCGCCGCTGGGACCAACTCCAAAATCTACGCAAGAAGTGCAGAGTGTAGTATGAGTACAACTGACTCTATGTACTCTGTAAGTGTCGAGCCTAACCTCAATGAGATAATGACGAGGCTAAGGCGGGTCACTTATAATAACCTATATAGTATGATAATAATAATAATAATAATAATAATAATAATAATAATAATAATAATAATAATAATAATAATAATAATAATAATAATAGGAAAGGAAAACAGAAAAGGTAAGGCAGTCAACTTATGAAAAAAAGAATTCAACTCTTGTAATCAGAGAACCCGAAATAACCGATCTCATAATTTCATGTAGCAACACTGGAAATCAACACAATAACAACAATGAATACAAAACAAACAATCTGTTATGATGAGCAACCCGATCCCACCGTACAAACACAGTCATACCCGCAGAAGTTGAGATTCCATCTCTTAGGATCGTTGCAGAAGCTGAAATTGATGATAATGAGTGGGTCAAAACCCGGCTCGAAAAATTGAGTTAATCGATGAAAAAAGATTGGCTGCAGTATGTCATGGCCAACTATATCAGAAGAGAATGGCTAGAGCATACAACAAAAAGGTGCATCCCCGAAAATTTGAAGTGGGCCAAATGATATTGAAACGCATTCTTCCTCATCAGGTGGAAGCTAAAGGCAAATTCGCCCCAAACTGGCAAGGACCGTTCGTTGTGACGAGAGTGTTGCCTAATGGTGCTTTGCATTTAACAGACATGGAAGGCAAATGTGTAGATATGGCTATCAATTCTGATGCAGTTAAGAGGTACTATGTATGATGTCTTTGCTCATTTTTAATTGTATCTTGTACTTGGCATGTTCAAAGTTGAAATGACGAAGGCATTTTATTTTGCTACCCAAATACTTTCATCCTTCGTTACCCTTTTGAGCCTTACTTATTTTCTTTCATATCCCTCTTTTGGAATCAGTAGCAGAAATAAGGAAAAAGAAGAAGAAGAAGAAGAAGAAGAAGAAGAAGAAGAAGAAGAAGAAGAAGAAGAAGAAGAAGAAAGAAAAAATAAGAAAAGAAAAAAAAGAGAAAAAGAAGAAAAAAAAAAGAAGAAAAGAAGAAGAAAGAAGAAAAGAAGAAAAAAGAAAGAAAGAAACAAACAAAAGGAAAAGGGAAAAATGTTTGAACTACGTTCGACATGATTCCTTTAAAAGGATACGTAGGCAGCCTTATGGTTCGGTCTCATCAAAATAAAAATTAAAAATCCCCATAGACCCCAAAGAAACTGGGGCAGAAGTTTTTGAATTCGAAAAGATCTGATTCCAAAAGTTGTAATTTTACCCCTACTTCATTTTGAATTATTTTGAGCCTTCATCTCACCCTTTCTTTCTAACCCCGTCCAAAAGCCTACATTACGGTCCAAAGAAAGACCTTCCGATCAATCTTTGAGGATGCCGGGTCAAGCAAGATAGAGACGTGATTTGCATCAGGGGCAACACTCCCTTCATGAGATGAGAAAAAATTAAAATGAGAGAGTCTTATTGGTGAAAACCCTCACGGGCAACATAAGGCGATGGTGAGATGAGAGAAAATTTAAAATGAGAGAGTCTTATTAGTGAAAACCCTCACGGGCATCATAAGGCGATGGTGAGTTAAAAGATAAACCAACAAGAGGAATGGGATCAGTAAAAGGTCGGTCTTCGAAGTATGGACTTATGCCATGAGCTAAATTTGATGGGTCGGACGGATTAGGCTGATCAATCCGAAATGCATGTCATGATCATTGGAGCTGGTTGTATCCCCCAGATAAGTCTCCTTCTCTAAAATTCCTTCACATAATCATCTATGTTCAAAATTTCCTTGTGTTCCTTTTGTCCAAAATCATTTGCACTTTGCTTCTTGAGTCTATCTTTAGGAGTTTCCTTCGAATTAGCCTATGCTGAATAAGCAAGAAAGGATTTCAAAGCCTATTACCAGCTTCTCAATTGCAAAGCGGAACTCGGCCAAGCATATCATGGGGACATGATTTGGAATGAGTGGTATGCGGATAATCGAAGTTCAAGAAATAAGGTAATACTTGAGTTTTGAGAAAATACAAGGACGCGGTAGCATCCAGAATGAAAATGCAACGCAACATGTAAAGATAAGAAATTTGGGTCATTCAGAGATTGTGTGATCCGGTCCCAATCAAAGATCAGACAACTCTTTGTTCGTTTAAAGCAGCTAATCAGGATGAAGCATGGCAGTCAGCGGAAACGGATCCCCAGCAAGAATTAAAATCTTTAATATATTCCCCAGCAAAGGCAGACCCTCAGCAATGACGCCACAAACTAATCACTATATTTGTCAAACTGACAAGATTCTATTAATCTGAAACAGGAAGCATGAAAATTTGTCAATCCACAAAGCCCTCTTGCGAAGAAGACATGGCTTGGGAGGCAAAAGTTTCTATTCAGAGTTCCCCAAGCCGATAGCATGGCCCAGGTAAATTCATTTTCAGCTTTTCAGGACCCTCCTGGATAATGAGAATTTAATTTTTAGTTTCAGGACCCTCCTGGATAATGGGAATTTAATTTTTAGTTTCAGGACCCTCCTGGATAATAGAATTTAATTTTTAGTTTCAGGACCCTCCTGGATAATGGGATTTAATTTTTAGTTTCAGGACCCTCCTGGATAATGGGATTAATTTTTAGTTTTCAAGACCCTCCTGAATAATGGGATTTAATTTTTAGTTTCAGGACCCTCCTGGATAATGAGAATTTAATTTTTAGTTCTCAGGACCCTCCTAGATAATGGGATTAATTTTTAGTTCTCAGGACCCTTTTCAGGACCCTCCTGGATAATGGGATTCAGTTTCTTAAAATTCTTAGAAGTTTTAGGGTAACATAATTTGATTAATCCACGCAGATATGCCTAGGCTCCAAACTGGAGCAGAAAATTACTTTGTGTTGTTGTTTTGTGGTAATATCAGGAACCCCACATGAAAAACGAGGGAATACATTCAAGCTTAGCTAAATCCCCAGGAGTCTCACAGATGTACCCAGATTCCAAGCTGGGGCAAAAAGTTTCTTTGTTTTGTTTGCTTTGTTTGCAATCAGGCACCCACCTGGATAACTAGGGAATACGCATTCAAGTTTTAAAAATCAGGCACCCACTTGGACAACGAGGGAAGCAATTTCAGAGTTGCTTCAAATTCACAAGAAGCATCAGGAGCCCGCTTGAAGAACAGGGCCATCTTTTCCAATTTTATACCGAAGATCAAGAAGAAGTTCAAAGAATATTCAAGACAAAGGAACAAATAGAATCTTGTATTTTCTTTTGCTTTTGATGTAATCTTTTCTTTATTTTGATGTAATGGCAGGAACCGTGGACTGGAACTTCGACGGCACTCAACCTGACTCCCTACCTCGGTACTCCATTACTCTTCTCACCTGCGAACTACACGTGGCCTGATTCCTTTGTAACCAAGGATATGTAGGCAGCTCAAATACCAGGGCTTGGTCACATTTTCTTTCCTTAGTTTTGCTTCCCCAAGCAGAGGTCGGGTCAAAAATATTTCTTGTCGTTCTTTGCCTGAAAACACTCATTGTTTCCCGTCAAAGAGGGGCAGCTGTAGACGTGTAATTTTGACCCATGCGCTAGAATCACCTCTAAAGTCATAGTATTTTTAAAATAATTATTTGAACTTATTTCCGTAGGAATTCCCTTTATTATTAAGTTTAATTCAATTTTTTAGTTACAAAATTGAAAAATATCAAAACAGTCCCAATCTTTATTTCAATCTAAGTCTTATGCTTTTGGGTCTCAAAATTGATTTTTCAGATTCTATTGTGGCCCAATCTTATAGATTGAGCCTAATCCAAATGCAAAGAATTCAACAACCCAGCCCCATTTTCTCTCTCTACCCCACGTAGGATAACGGATTCTGACAAAAAATATTTCCCCAGCATTCACGCACTCGACAAAAGGGGGATCCTCACTGGTTGCTAACGGATTTAGAGGATTCTTCTAGAGAGAGTGGGTTTTTCTTGGAGAGCAAGAGAGGAGAAAAAAAAGAGGTCTGAAAAATCGAAAAAAAAAAGAAAGAGGGAGAAATGGAAATGAGAAGAAGAGTTTTCAATTTTGTTCTAAGTTAGCTTAAAGTCATTGAAAACAAAAACACAAAAAGGAAGATTCAAATCAGCTCTTAGTTTTCTTCTCCATCAAAGATTTCAAAAACCAGCAAAAACAGAGGCATACACATTCCTATTTTCCTTCGCAAATCGATTTCAATCAATGAAGTGCTGAGGTTCGAGTGGAGTTGCTAGTTCAAGTTCTTGGTCGCAGTTCGTCGCTCTGTAGCTGATATCGATCTTCAAAACCGGTAGAAACTCTACCCCATGTCCATCTCTTGACTTTTGTTTACTCTATTTACATGATAAAGCTTTGAATATTTGTTTCTGGGTTGTTAACTCTGCGAATCAGTATATTCAAACCATGCTTAGCAAATGGAGTAAAGTAGTAAATGTCAAACATCAGGTTCTGATCAGGATTGAAACAAAAACATAGGATTAAGCCATGTCTGATGTCGAATCTGCGACCGCATAATTGATATGTGGTTCGCATTTCTGATCTAATCGTCGCATTTTTGACATTAAAACTTCACCTAAGACTCTGTCAGGATTTGCGATCTTCAAGTGCGATATGCGAATTGCATATTCGATTTGCGATCGCAGATTGCATCGCATACCTGATCTGCGATCGCCAACTGGATCGCATTTTGACGATAGACATCGTCTAAGATTTTGTTCTGATCTGCGACCCTTATGCACATAATGTGGTTCGCATATGGTATATGCGATCGCATATTCCCCACTGAATGACATTTTGCCCTCTTCTCGTTCTCTTTGTCACTTTTCGGGCCGAGTTTGGTTAAATGCATGCAATGAAGGTTAAAAGAACAAAACCATGAACTGATTTTTTTTATCTTTCTTTACCTTAGATCTTACTTTCTTATTGTATTACATCGCTCGCTAGTAGCATGATTTAGGCCGATCACACTTGGGTAGGCAATACTAGGACATTAGATAGTTTTGAGGTGAGAGGTCATTCCCTAGTTAAATATATCGGGGGGATGCCCCGAAGGGCTTGTGTATTTGATATTCCGAGAAATGCCCCAAGGTATTTGTGTATGAAGACAAAAGTTAAACTCGTAGTAGTTCAGTTTTAGTTTTATTTTCCTTTTATTAGGTGGGAATGACCTCGAACCTCCTGTGATTTTTTATCTCAACTCAAATGTATTGAAAGCCAATTTGATCAAGTACTCAACCGTGACTTTCACGGAACTTGGGGAATGCCTAACACCTTCTCTCCGAGTCAAATAAACCCCCTTACCCAAATCTCTGGTACAAACTTGGCTTTTGAGTCTAAGTTCAAGAAGTGGTGACCTGGCACACCAGAACTAATTTTCAGGTGGCGACTCTAAACTTTCCCTGATTAACCCATCTCTTTGTCACTTTCCAAAATTGGAAACCACTTTTAGCGAGTTTTATCAAGCCTTTTATCCAAAAGGGTTTAGTAAAAATCTCGCCGCCCGATCGGCAAAAAGAGGAGTGACACCAACGTTGGTTGGTAATATTGGTCGGTACACTAAGTGACCGGGCGTTGACTGTGTTTGACCATTAACCGACCAACTTTTGTTAGTTATTTTAAGGGAAAAAAAACTAAATTATTATTTTTTTGTGTGTTTTTATTTCTTAAAATATTATAAACTATAAAAAAATTAATATAAATTATAAGCATTTATTTATTCACATATATATTTACTATAAACAATTATAAACTATAAGCATAATCTTTATAATAATTATATTAACTATAATAAATTATAAGCATATATTTTATTCACACATATATATAATTAATCAATCATAAAAAAAAAAAATAAAGGTATATATATGAGGCATTTATTTTATTTGAATTCCACATTTCGTCTTATATATTCATTCGTTTTACAACTATATAAATCACATAGATTAATAAATATCAGTCAAGACGTTTTACCTTTTGTATTCATCTATCTAAGTTAATTTTCTAAGTTATAATTAAGTATATGTGTAATTTCACACACACAAACAGACACACACACACACACACACACACACACACACTATATTGTAATTGATGATCAATCACATACATTACTACGTAAGAAAACTTTATCAATTGATGAATTGATAAATCAATACTATTATATTTTAAATATGATTAGTCGATTGTTATATTAACTCGTTTACTTAATGCTAATAACTTCTTTTATTTTTTTAATTTGTGATGTATATATACATGTCAAAGATGTTTGCTATTAATTCTTCTACATTTCATTTATTCATCACTAATAATGCATGACATAGATTAATCGATATAGGTCGAGATATTTTATTTTTAATATTCATCGATATATGTCGAGGCGTTTCGTTTTTAATATTCATTGATGTATCTAAGTAAGTTATAAGTATGATCAATTATATATACTAATTAGATTATTGCTTCTTCACAAGTCTATCCCCAAAAGAACCCACCCTGTGGCCTTAACGCTTCGTGTTCTTAGATGCGGTTATACCTACATATATATATATATGTATATATATATATACATATATATATATGTATATATATATATACATATATATATATATGTATACACACACACATACACACACACATACACACACTTCGTTGTACTACTTTAACTATATATAGCTTGTTATAGTATATGTTAGTGTATTCATTATTTGTATTTTAAAATAAAGTGTTAACGGATTAAATTTATATTATTTAGATAGTAAATATTAATGTGATTCAAAAGTTTGACCATGTTTGACCTATGAGCCGACTGAAGTTGGTTGGTTATTTTACAGAAATTATATTTACCAACCAACGTTGGTCGGTAAAATCTTCCCCTGCAATAAACGACCAACTTTGGTCGGTAAATTTAACTAGAAAGTTTATAACATACTTTAAATAATAATATAATTATTAAAATTTAAAAATTGGGTCCACATTACCGATCAATGTTGGTCAGTAATCAAAAAGGTGCTTTGACTAAGAAAGTCTGACCACTGCGGTCAAATGTTGACCAATATATCAACCAATTTCGGTTGGTATGTAATTTAAAAAATATATAAAATATTTTCCTTGGTAGTTTTCGTCCGTGTTGGACGGTTTTTTGGTCGCTTTTGTTGACCGACCAACGTTTGTCGGTATCACTTGGTTGGGTTTTCTCGAATTTCTAGTAGTGTAAGCGTCCTCTCTGAGGTATGCCCCCACCACTTTCTCAAAGATGTGAGATTCGCCTATACTCAGTTGACCGCTGAGGTTTGCCCCACTATCATAATGAGGGAGATTTTCCAGAGAGGGTGAGAGCGTCATTGTGCCCGAACACTATTGCACTACGGGGCGCTGTGGTGATTGATTGTTATTGATCATATGAAACCAGACACTATAGTTTCACGCCTGTATCTTGACGGGCAACATGTATTATAAGATTTGCAGCCATGGGCTTGCATCGTGACATTGAGTTTCCAAGAAAATTCTCCTAAGCTACCTCCCTGCTCCCAGTGGTGCTAGGATTAGAACTCGCAAAAAAAATATATAGAAGTGTAGTATTAGTAAAATAACATAATACTCAATAAGTATCATTGACATTTCCACAATAACATAGTGGTAAGGTTTTTTATCAAAAAGATAGTGAATTTACATTACATGCGCAATTCATTGATATGCACAATAGTAAAACAAGGCATAGAAGAAATATTGATCACGCCCAACTATGTCTTATAAAAAGGATTAAGCGGTCGTCACAAATATAATCCTGTTTAAGAGTCCGGATCGTATCCCACAAAGAACTAAGGTTTTGCTACAACTGTTTACTATCACTAAGAAGAAAAGCTCGAACAATTCCTAAGTTATAAATATTAAGATTTTTTTATCTAATTAACTGATAAATTAAACTAGTAGATTAACAACTACTTATATTAACGGTTGGTGAAAAGATTAAGGAGGTCTAGAGTTATGATTTCCCTAATTGTCGGAATCTTTCCCGCGATGTCTTCTATAATTTCACCTAAGTATTCTCTACCGATTGTGAGTACTTTGGGTGTCGTAGCTCTTTCTCAAGCAACTACCACAATTTACTAGACGTATTCTCTCGAACTACGCTAGCTGTCGCTAATTCACCGCTCACTATGATCGCACCAAGGTTTCGTTATCTCTAATCCCGCCTTTAAACCCTCCGTATTGATCTCTCACATAGGTTAGGAGTGATGTTGTTCAACAACTACCAAAATATGTACCCTCTCTCAAGCAATATACACTAAATAGGAACAGTCAATTGATGGCAATTCAATCAATATCAACAAACACGTAGTTGAACAAGTAGAGAAATCTAACGGCTAAATTATATTAAACGTAATTGAAAGTCATCCTCCAAGGGGTTCCATCAAACCCTAGATGAGAAAATTTAACTACTCCTAACCATACTAACAATCATGATAATAATTGAAAGCATTAAAATACATAGTAAGGAAGAATGGAAGAGAAAACTCTTGTGATTCGTTCCTTCCAAGTGTTTTCGTAGCCTTTTGTCTCTCCAATAATGTCTCTCCCCTAAGAAATAGGTTTAGAACCCCTTTTATACATTTTGGGGGCGTGTAGGGTCGAAACTACCAAGTCCTAGTCGAATTAGGACAAAAGCCGCCTTTAGCCGTCTCGCTTGGCGCCTGGCGTCAACTTGGACATCGAAATTTTTCACTTCTATGCTATCTTCCATTGGCGTTTCGGTTGGTCCATGGCGCCAACCTGGGCACCAATACTCCCTCCAAATTATTCTGTTTTTACTTCACTTTGCACGCAAGCTTGCCAAATCACTTCAAATTGACTCCCACACATATAAACACCATTATTAAGCTCGAGTCACAAATATTTACACCAAAGTTAACAAGATTGAAGTATAATGCAACGCAAATTACATGCAAAAAATATGAATTTTAGCCTAACATCAAATATATAGCATATGCATAGTTCATGCAAAAGGTAAATGCATGCTCTCATAAACTATCAAGATAAATGCATCTAAGCACCATATATAAGGATATGCACAAAGGTGCATTGCTATGAAATGCATGAACAAAAGCATAATATCACTAATGCATGGTACACACTCGAACTTTATCTCAATCCAATACTCTCCATGTGTCCAACAATCTGCATGTACGCCACCAAAAAAAAAAAAGGGAAGACAGCTCAAGAGGGACTGATTTATATCCACACACAATAGCAAGCACGAACAACTCACATGCACAATATAATCCCGTACGGATCTCAAAGTGACATAATCACAATTAAGCGTGAATATCATATGCAAATATAAATGCATATATACAATACATGATTATATGTAATCCAACATACCTATCGACAAAATGCTAACATTTCGAGTATGTCTATAAAATTATACTAGAATGGAGAAGATGCTTAAGTAGTTATGCGACTAGAATAAATCACATAAAGCATACAACGTATGTGAAACCTAAAAACTTCCCAGTGAGGAAGACATATGATATCTGCATATATATACATGTATATATATACATATATATATGTGTATATATATACATATATATATATATATATATATATATATATATATATATATATATATATATATCCCACAT
>MCJB01052307.1:0-23971 GCA_002018475.1 Nicotiana obtusifolia | reverse complement strand
GTACTGTGACACAGTAGTGTCCCCCTGTGTCAGCCATTCAAACTGCCTCCGCAGCTCCTCTCTGCGGGACTGTGGCACATACCTTGTATATATGCCCCAATCTCAAGCTATGCAACTATCGCAACTCCTTAGTCTAGAATAAGAGAAACGATACTATCGTTATCATTTAAGCGTCACAACTATTATGTATCGACCACAACCTATTTTACAATGAAACGGACAGCACCTCCCCTGTATATATGACTTCACAAAATTCAAAACAATCACCAAACAGCCCAAACAATATCAATAATAATCATATTGAGCCTCCCAAAACAGTCCACGCACAAGCTAATCACTTCATACATACGATGGCCACCGTAGTCGTGTCAAACGACCCGGAAATGTTACGAAGAACTATCAGCCCACAACCCTAAATATATATGGTGTTTCTCCACACCCTTCTTCCTCCAAAACTCCACAAAACAGTAGTAAAACATGCAGCCCAACAGCAACATAAAACAGTCCTCAAAACAGTCCGCTACAAGTGAATAACTCGAACTCACGGCGTCCGGTCACCGTCCCGTGAGTTCTTACATGTATAGAAAGAATTACCATGAATTCACAGGAGAAAAAATGTATGAAAGAGAGCAGTAAACTTACCTTACTTTTTGGATAACTCAGCCCTTTCATTGGTTCTTCAAACTCTAGGTTTCACTCCCAATTAGAACTTGAAAGAGAGGAAAAATCGATTAGGGTTTGTGTGGGATTTTTTGGGGAGGGGTTGCAGGGGTTCAATTTGGTTTTGAAGGTCTGAAATAAGGGTGAAATAACTGAGTTTATAACCCCTTAAAGGTCCTCTCCTGGCGGACTTTGGGACTTTTAATTTTGTCCACTAATTTTGGCAAGTAGGTGATGCACCTACTTGTCACCTACCAATCTGCGCAGGTCTGCAGAAATACAATTATCTCTATACTCCGAGATTGTATTGACAAACGGTATTATGCGTTTGAAACTAGACTCATAGATCTTTAATTTTTTAGGTAGATCACCCCGTACTTCCTTGTAAATTGGGAGAAAAGCTTAGAAACATTTGACCTAATGTTTAAGTAAAATTATGAACCTAAGTTGCGACAACTTTTGTCGACTTTTGTTTCATAACTCGTTTGACTTCAAGACTTATGATACGTATATTATATGATTCAAATACCTTAAAAAGGACCTCTTGAGTGTATTAAGTACCTCTAGGTTTACCCGAAAATATAAGTTACAACATCCTTGATTCGTTTAACTCCTAATACTTGTTAATCACCCTTGTACACCCTTATATCACTTAAGACCAATAGGATTAACTTCTTATCATCTCAAAGATAATTACTTCTTGGATTTCTGTTAAATAACATATGGCATGAACTAACACGTGTGGATATGGGTTGTAACACTATTTCTATTTCAGAATAGTTGTACTTAGAAAAGTTATCCTAGTAAACTCAGAAGAGCTTATGACTTATACTACTGATTTTGGGATTGTTAGCTTGAATAGAAATATTTTCTTTTCATATTTAATAGTTGTTGGTTGAGTTACATTTAATTCAGTAAGTATTAGGCTTACTTAGCCCCTAAGGCTAGGTTCCATCACGACATCCTACGGAGGAAAATTGGGGTCGTGACACTTTGCGAAAGGCTTATGATTAGCTACGATATACCAACATGGGTAATTCATAGAGAACCACAGCATGCATTATTCTCTTCACTAGGGGCGGATCCACCTTATAGCAAGGGGTTCAGTTGAGCCCGCTTTGTCGAAGAAATTAATTATTTTCATTAGGAAAACATGAAAGAATATAATATTATAAGACTTGAACCCACTTGACACAAATAGAAGTTGTAGAGCAGTGGCGAAGAGGGTTCATGATGGGAGCAGAGATCACTAGTTCGGGTGTCTGTTTCAACAGCAAACTCATATTTATTCCACATTGTATTTTACGTTCCAGGTCATCATTTTATTCTTTTTCTTTCACTTTATCCCAAAATCTACTCCAATCATTTATTTTTCCCTCCTTTTTCACATAGTTAGCAGGGACAGAGAGTATGCGCAAATGAGCGATGACTGTCAACAGCTAGGGAAATATTTGTTTTGAATTTGTAAATTTATGATTCGAATCATGATCTCTTGCCCACTGAACCTTTGTCTTTGAGAAACGCTTATGTAGATGATACACATGCCCCGCACTTGATACATAATGGATTACACAAATGACAAAACAAAAATAATTATCATTTAAGAAATATCAACATGGGCAATTCATAAACAACCACAGCACGCATTGTTCTCTTCACCGGGGACGGACCCACCTTACAGCAAGGGGCTCAGTTGAACCCACTTCGTCGAAAAAATTAATTATTTTCATAAGAAAATCATGAAAGAAGATAATATTATAAGACTTGAACCCACTTGAAACAAATGGAAGTTGTAGAGCAGTGGCAAAGAGGGTTTATAATGGGGGCAGAGATCACAAGTTCGAATCTCTGTTTCAACAGCAAACTCATATTTATTCCACATTATATTTTATGTCCAGTTCATCATTTTAGGTTATCATTTTTTTATATTTTCCAAAATCTACTCCAACCATTTCTCTTTTTTTTTCCTTCCTTTTTCACATAGTTAGCAGGGACAGAGAGAATGCGCAAATGAGCGAAGAAAGTCGACTGCTTGGGAACTATTTGCTTCAAATTAGTAAATTTATGATTCAAATCGTGACCTCTTGCCCACTGAGCCTTTGTCTTTGACAAAGGCTTACGTAGATAATATACATTCCCATTACTTGATACATAACGGATTACACAAATGACAGAATAAAATAAATTATCAGCTAAGAAATACCAACATGGGTAATTCACTGAGAATTGCAGCACGCATTATTCTCTTCATCAGGGTCGGACCCACCTTATAGCAAGGGGTTCAGTTAAACCCGCTTCGACGAAAAAATTTATTATTTTCATTAGAAAATCATGAAAGAAGATAATATTATAAGACTTAAACCCAGTACACAAATGGAAACTGTAGAGCAAGGGCAAAGAGGGCTCATAGTGGGGGCAGAGATCACAAGTTCGAATCTCTGTTTCAGAGGCAAACTAATATTTATTCTACATTGTATTTTATGTTCCAGTTCACTATTTTATACTTTTTCTTTCATTTTTTCCCAAAATCTACTGCAACAATTTCTTGCCTTTTTCCTTCCCTTTTCACATAGTTAGAAGGAACAAAGCGACGACAGTCGACTGCTAGGAAATTATTTGTTTCGAATTTATAAATTTATGATTTTAATCGTGACCTCTTGCCCACTGAACCTTTGTCTTTGAGAAAGGCTTATGTAGATAATACACTTGCCCATCACTTGATACATAACGAATTACACAAATGATAGAACAAACAAAATTATCAGCTAAGAAATACCAACATGGGCAATTCATAGAGAACCACAGCACGCATTGTCCTCTTCACCAGGGGCGGACCCACTTTATAGCAAGGGGTTTAGTTGAACCCGCTTCGTCCAAAAAATTATTTTTTTTTTTTAGAAAATCATGAAAAAAGATAATATTATAAGACTTAAACCCACTTGAAACAAATAGATGTTGTAGAGCAGTGACAAAGAGGGTACATAATGAGGATAGAGATCACAAGTTCGAATCTCTATTTCAACAGTAAACTCATATTTATTCCACATTTCATCATTTTATTCTTTTTCTTTTATTTTTTTTCAAAATCTACTCCAACCATTTCTTATTTTTTTCCTTCCTTTTTCACATAGTTAGTAGGGACAGAGAGAATGCGCAAATGAGCGATGACAATCGACTTCTAGGGAACTATTTATTTCAAATTTATAAATTTATGATTCGAATCGTGACCTCTTACCCACCGAACCTTTGTCTTTGAGAAAGGCTTATATAGATACTATATATGCCCAGCACTTGATACATAACGGATTACACAAATGACAGAACAAAAGAAATTATCACCTAGGATATACCAACATGCACAATTCATAGAGAACCTCGGCACATATTGTTCTCTTCACCAGGGGTGGAACCACCTTATAGCAAGGTATTCAGTTGAACCCGTTTCGTCGAAAAAATTAATTATTTTCATCAGAAAATCATGAAAGAATATAATATTGTAAGACTTGAACCCACTTGACACAAATGGAAGATGTAGAGTAGTGGCAAAGAGGGTTCATAATGGGGGCAGAGATCACAAGTTTGAATCTCTGTTTCAGCGGCAAACTCGTATTTATTCCACATTGTATTTATGTTCTAGTTCATCATTTTATGTTACCTTTTTTTCCCATCACCTATTGTTACCTTATTATTTTCTATTTTGTCTTTCTTTTCCTGTTTCTCTTTATGATTTCTTTTCTCTGCTTATAACCACAATAGCTTTTCTTATAAAACTCTATTTTACTTCTAGAAAAAAAAACCTTTCCATTAATTGAATTTCGGTTCTCTCTTTCACAATTTGTGCTAAAGCATGGGAGTGTTTTGTTAAGATTATTTGTAGTTTTTTAATTTTATGTAGTTTAGTTTATATATGTTGAAATTGTTAATTTTATTATACTGAAAATTTTAGTTTGGTGTATAATCATTTTTACTTTAAACGACTGTATCAATTAGCTTAGGTCATAACTCTTTTTTTAACTCTTTTTTTGTTTGTAAATATTTACTCTCTCTGTTTCAAATTAGATGAAGTACTTTCCTTTTTAGTCTATTCCAAAATAAATGACATATCTCTAAATTTAAAAATAATTCAACTTTAAACTTGTCACGACCCCAATTCCCCTCCGTAAGATGTCATGACAGCACCTAGTCTCTAAGACTATGTAAGCTTAACAAAAATGTGGAATAACTGAATATAAGCTGAAACTCAAACCTCATCATCTGAAAGAAATAAAACTGCGATTCAAATTAGCTACAACTCCAAAATCCGATAGAAATAAGTGACAAGCTCTAAAGAGAAAAAAATATATTAGATATCTCTTATGCATCAGAATCTAAAGAGGAATGAGGAAAACAACATAATAAAGATAAAGGGGGGCTCCGAGGTCTGCGGATCCTGGCAGATGTACCTTGAAGTCTCCACGTAGCTCACTGGTACCTGATCTGCATAAAAATGATGTGCAGAAGCGTTGTATGAGTACACCACAACGGTACCCAATAAGTGCCAAGCCTAACCTCAGTAGAGTAGTAGCGAGGTTAGGCCAAGGACCTACTGGAAATAATAGGAAGCAAGGCAGGAGATATAATAATATAATGAAATGACTGAGAAGTTAATGATGAGAATTTACAGAAAGATGACAACACGTGATTCAAGAAGACAACTGCAACACATGAGGGAAAACAAGATTCTTACAAGTTAAGAAATAACAACAACAACACCAGCAAATGATGGTAAACAACAGGGGCCCTCCCGAGATACCGCCTCGTAGTCCAAAAAGTAAATACACGACAGGGGCGCTCCCGAGGTATCGCCTCGTAGTCCCAAATTAAATATGCAACAAGGGGGCTCCCGAGGTACCGCCTCGTAGTCCCAAAAGGAAATATGCAATAGGGGCACTCCCGAAGTACTGCCTCGTAGTCCCAAAAGTAAATATACAGCATATAACCAATGGGACGATGAAATTACAACAAGGAATTCTACAGTAAAAGACTGAATAAAAAATCAAGGATGCAGGTAATTCAACTACGCATGTTTCACAAATTGCAAGTAAGAGATAAGACACGTAGATATGTAACATTAGGCTAAACATGATGACTACACGTGCTAGAGTAACTCAATTAAGGGGAAAAATGAACTATTTAGAGAAAATCGAATTTTTCAACATTTAGCCCGAGTACGCACTCTGCACCTCGCGTACACGACTTTCACGTACTGCAAATACCATAACAGTACCAAGTTCTAAGGGAAATTTCCCCCACACAATGTTAGACAAGTCACTTACCTCAAACCAAGCTCGATTAATCGATAAGAATGCCTTCCCTCAACTTTCCGACTCTGAACGGCCCAAATCTAGCAAAAATAATTACATACTATAAATATAACTATAAGAAACTAACCTGAATAATGAAATTATGACTTTAACAAGGAATTAGAAAATCGCCCCAAAAAGTCGACCCGGGTCGACGTCTCGAAAACGAGTAAAAGTCACAAAATTTGAACACCCATTCTAAACGAGTCCAACCATATAAGAATTACTCAAATCCGACCTCATTTTACTCAAAAATTCAGTCTAAGAACTTTCACCATTTTACCCCAAGTTTCTCAACCCAAATCCTTAATTAAATGAACATATTAATGATAGATTAGTGGATATTAATCAAAAATGAGTCGAGAATCCTTACCCAAATGTTTCCTCTGAAATTCCCTCAAAATTTCGCCTCAATCTGAGCTCTCTAGGTCCAAAAAATGGAGAATAAAATCAAACCCTCGAACTTAGGCGTTTTCTGCACAGTCAAACCGCATTTGCAGACCAAGAATCGCTTTTTGCGATGCCACACCTGCGGAAGAACTATTGCAGGTGTGAAAAACACCCAAGTCCAGGTATTCCGCTTGTGTGGATAAGGGCCCGCATCTGCGAGACTACTTCTGCAGGAAGGCGACCGCACGTGCGACCAGTGGCGCTTCTGCGCCCCTGCCATCGCAGAAGCAAAGGCGCTTCTGCGGAAAATGTCCCTCTTCTGCGACCACTGCTGGGCAAGGCCAGCTCCGCATCTGTGACTCAAAGCTCGCCTATGCGAGCCCGCACCTGCGGTCAAATCCTCCGCAGGTGCGAAAACACCAGAACAGCCCAACACTCAGTAGGTTTCACAAGTCTCAAATTATATCGGTTTCAATCCGAATCACACCCGGGGCCCCTAGGACCCCATCCGAATATACCAACAAGTCCTAAAACACATAAAGGACCTACTTGAGGCCAAACACCACATCGAACAGCAATAAAAACACAAATTGCGCATCGATTCAAACCTAAAGAACTCGTAGAACTTCTATCTTCTACATCCGGTGCATAAACCTATCAAATCATGTCCGATTGACCTCAAATTTTGCGCACAAGTCATAATTGACATTACGGACCTACTCCCACTTACGGAATCGGAATCCGACCCCGATATCAAGAAGTCCACTCGCAGTCAAACATTCCAAAAATCATCAAACTTTCTAACTTTCGCCAAGTAACACCGAAATGACCTACGGACTTCCAAATCAATATCCGGACACTCTCCTCAAACCAAAATCACCATACGGAGCTGTTAGAACCGTCAAAACTCCATTCCGGGGTCTTCTTCATAGAATTCGAACTACGGTCAATTCCTACAACTTAAATTCCCATTTTAGGGACTATGTATCCCGTTTCACTCCGAAACCAAAAACCAAATCTCCCGGCAAGACACGTAACCACAAAATAAAATTGAGGGAGCAATAAATAGGGGTTCGGGGCTAATACTCTCAAAACGACCGACCGGGTCGTTACAATACTTTTTATTTTACCCACTTTACCCTTAATGAGAAGCTTTTATAACTACACAAATGTCATAACCCACAAAACTTCTATCTCTTAACCTTTTAAAATCATAAGTTTCAAAAGTCTTTTTTTTTTTTTCTTAAACTCTGCGCCAAGTCAAACTACCTAATCTGAATTGAACAGAAGAAGTATTATGATAAACTTCTTAAGAGTGTATAAGATTTTTAAGTTGGTAAAATATTTGTTGTTAGAATTAATAAATTTATAAATTTGTTGAAGCAAATTTTTTTAATATATATAGATAATATTCTAAAAATTAAAAGTAAATAGTTTTTTTTCTTTTACAAAAATTTCCAACTTTGATTAAAAAAGGGTGTCAATGACTATTTTGAGGTCACAAGATGACTAATACTGAGTAGCGAGGAAATTCTATTTACTGGTGTCGATTATACAAGTAGTTACTATGGTCTTTGACTGAACCCGCTTATATAAAATCCTGGATCCGCCACTGCTCTTCACTATATAGGAACATATAGAAGAAACTTACCACAATATGATATGTTTAATTGACCTCACCTCCTCACCATTAAACGGGGCAGGTCAAACGTATAACATTAAACCAAAGAAGTACAGAATCATCTTATCAAGTTTATCTTTACATACAAACATATGACAGCAACATAACACATAAGGGAAGCCCAATATGTTGCTTATATTTAAGTTCAGCTCAAACCATTTGAGGATCCAATTGCCCACTACAATAGCTTGAAGAGACGGCAACAATCTCTTGCCTCGATTAATCTAATTCCTCTATCTATTTACAGGAAACTGGAGAAGGAGATTGGAGAGATAAGGTCAGTGCCAATATCTTTGCAACTAGCAAACCAAACGACTCTGATACCCGAGGGGATAGTGGAAGATGTTTTAGTTCGGGTAGATAAATTTGTATTTCCTGTAGATTTTATAGTAGTGATATGGAGGAGAACAAAGAGGTCCCCTTATTCTTAGGAAGACCATTCTTAGCAACGAGTAGAGCAATATTAGATATACACGAGAGAAAGCTCATGCTTAGAGTGGGTGAGGAGACTGTAACTTTCTAGAGGAATGTTGAAACGGGGGTGAAAAAGGAGAAGCCAGCTGCAAGTGTTGAGTGGAGACTGAAGAGTTCAAAAGAGAAGGCTGTGAGGAGTGAGAAAGATAAGTGTGTGGTGCACCCAAAGAAGGCTGAGAAGAAGCTGTCGGCATGGATGTGCGCATTGTTTCGAAGGCGAGGAATGGATCTTGACTTCGATTCAGACCACGAATAGATGATTAGGGAAGTTTCCTTTACCTTATGATTTTTAATTGTGTGTCCTGGGGACATGCCACAACTTAAAGTGTGGCGTGGGGGATAGTTGTATGTTGTATGTATATATGTTGGTTTTTTTTTGTTTTTTTTAATTGTAGTTAGAGATAGAAAATAAATGAAAATGACCATAAAAATTTGAAATGTTTTTGATTTTCCCGACGATGGATAACATTCGACGGGTTTCTTGAGGGATTAAAGTCGAAAAAAAAGAACAAAAATTTAGGTAGTATATCAATTCCCCCTTGATTTTTCTTTGTGCAGCGATTCTTTTCCAAGGGTTTTATTTGAACCGGTTGTAGTTAGTTTTTGTTTTGTAGAGTAGCAGGAACCCTTGTGCTATGAATTGAAATGGAAGCAATATATCTTGACTTTATGATCCCTTGAGAATAGTGAGTGCTTTAGTGTGACGCTTAGGCTAAGTTTTTGACTCTTGTATAAGTACCTTAAATTGTATGATCTTAACTTTGCTTAACTGCTTGACTTGCTTGACTAGAGTGTCTTTTGCAACCACTGTACAAGCCTTACCCATTTGATTAAATTGACCATCTGTTTGAACTTTTATCTTTCGTGAGCACTAGAATTCGTTATGAACTTTGTAAAAGGTAAAGTTTGGGTGGTTGGGTTGGCTTTTGAGTGGAATTATTGAAATATGGAAGAAGGTGCACTATTTTAAAAAAGTAAGAGCCACTTGAATTGAAAAAGAAAAGAAAAAAAAAAGTTGTATTGTTGTGCAAAATATTGTTTGATAGTGGTAACTCTTGATGTAATTGTGCTTAAAGAAGTTGGGAGTTAATATGTATTGATGTGAAGGTGGAGTTATGGTTTGACATAAGTGTGGGGTTTTGAACAATGAAATGTATGTATTAAAGTGCTTAGGGAGGTGTAGTCACTCTTATATCTAAATGTATCCTGCCCGTCCCGCAGCCTACATTACAACCAATTAAAGTCCTACTTGATCCTTGACTGAATGAGCTCGATTAGTTGAGTAGTACACTAAGGGCAAGACTATGGTGCATCTTTTGTGGCATATGAATGTTATTTTTGAGAGTGAGCAAATTCTTTCTATCTTGAGTTCCTAATTGTTCTTAATTTTCTTTGTGCGTTGAACCACTCTCTATTGTTGTGTGAAGGCACTTAATTCATGAAGTAAAGGTGATGTCGTTGACCTCTACGTTAGAGTAAGTAAGTAGGTTATAAATAATGCGTGGTGCTTTTAAGTCAAACTTGAGGCTAGGATGTTACGGTACTGTGCTTAATCTGTTTTAAATATTCTTAGTGTGATGAGTTATGGAAGTTGTTTAAAAAGGTCTTTTCTATGTAAAGTGTAGTTTGATTGCTCGAGGATGAGCAATGCTTTAAGTGTGGGGCATTGATGGTAGGCTATAATCTCATGTTTTAGTCACAGTTTACACTCTAATTTACTGAACTTTACTCGAATTGAGTTTTAATTGATTGTGTTTTGCACTAATTGTGTGTTTTATGCCCTGTAGGAGTGATTCCGAGCTATATAGATGTAACAGAATGAATTCAAGGTAGTTGGAGCTTTGAAGTCTGAGTAAAATCCCAAGGGATAAAGCTGAGATCACGTTCGGTGGTTTAAAACCATGTGCGGATATCAAAAAGCGAGAAAAATTATGTACTCAGAGAAAACCCCACAGCCGCGGCACGTGGGGCGGCGCGAGGGACACCGTGCATGTACAAATTCCTGCTATCTGACAGATTACAACTCTCTGGATTTCCCCAGTAACGCCCCGCATGGCGCGTCGTCCCATGCAGCGCGCCTGTGATTTTATAGAGTAGTTATCCTATTTCGCGTAGGAAAAGGTGTTTGCATCCGGGCCCGACCTTACTTGGTATATATATATGGAAAAACGTTATTTTCTGGACTTTTATCACATATAAGACCTACGGAGGCTAAATAGGAGTTGGAGAAGCAAAAGCACAAATAGTTCATCCTGCAATCCTCACTCAAGAAACGAGTTTGGATCGTTTTATGTTTTCCTTTACTTTAAATATATTTGTAATGAATTACTCCATATCTATGTAGTAGTTCTCTATAGGGTTTGATGGATTTGGTGTATTGATATTTGTTTGTGGATTATAACTCTAGTTTTTGTGTATTGAATCGTTTTGGATGATTTAATTGTTGCATCTATATTCACATGTTCATGTAACCGAGAGAGACATAACTTGTGATATCTTTGCATTATCTTTTTGGTGGAATTCATTAACTCTACTTAGTAATCAAAAGAGGCTAGGTGAATTGTTGGTTAAACCTAGTTAGGAAGATAATCGAGAGAGGTTCTCCTAAAGACCAATCCACTATGCATTCTTGCATATCTTCACGTGCTTAAATTGGTTCATCTTGTGAGGTTGAGACTTAATCGAGAGTGGAGTTTGTATTAAATGTTTGAACTAATAATTGAGTGAATTCGAGAGACTCACTTAAACATTAGAACTAAACTATCTAGAGTTAGATCCCAAACAATTATCTTGCACCTATCCAATCAACCCCCTCCTTCTCCCACTGACAACTTCCTTGCTTACCTTGTTTGCGCTTGACATTAGTCAATAACTTTAGATTCTTAGTTAGTTGTAGTTTTAATCACATAAATCTAAATTGTTGAGCATTTTGGATAGCTATCTATTTACATACTACGATAATACTAATTAACTCCAATCCCTGTGGATACGATATTATGCTATACTATCTTTAACTAGCGAGCATAATTAATGTGGTGTTTTGCGCTTGTCAGTGTACACATGCTAAATATGGAAATTTCTGGTTTTTGTGATGTAGGTCTTTTCCATGCCTTAATTGAGTTACCTTAACATGTTATTGTCATCATTTTTAGTCTAATTTCACATGTCTACATGTCTCATCTCTTACTTTCCAATTACTCTACATGTTTAGTTAAAGTCCTTATTGCCTGTATTCCGTATTCATTATTTATCTATTGAATTCTTTACTTGAAATTGCTATTCCTGGAATATCTTGTTGTTGAAATTGGTACTGAGCTGCAAAGGTCGTGATTCCTATTGAGGCAAAGTGTTATATTGTGAAATATCATTATATTGAGTTATTCTTCTGTTATTTATTGTTGAGACTTTGTGTACATTTTGGTTGAGCTGAGGGCTCCTTATTGTGAAATTCAGTTATTTTTTGATTTCTCTAGCAAGTTGTGATATTGGGCACTTGAGGTGTGATTTGTGATATGTTATGATATTGGGCACTTGAGGTGTGATTTGTGATATGTTGTGATATTGATACGCATGCGGTGGTTTAAGGTCTGGGGGTTGAACATGCGGTGAGATAAGGTGCGCTTGATACGCGTGGTTAGTAGAGGAACTACTATAAGCCATGCGGTGTGATAAGGTGGGGTAAAATGCGGGATGCTATTTCGGAAAAAATGATTTTCAAAACTAAATGTAATGGCTCCCGCGATGATGTAAGGAAAGACTGTGACTTACTTTTGTGATTTGGGACTACGAGGCGGTACCTCAGCAGTGGCCTTTGTTGATCTTTCTCTATTTGCTGTACTTGTCTTTGGTTGTTTACTTTCTTAGCATGTCAAATCCTTGTTTCCTTCCGTGCTGTATTATCTGCCATGATTTCGTGTAGTTAACTTTTGGTAAATTCCTTATTTGTTTCATGTACATCGTCATTATCATTATATTGTTGCATCTTTCATCCTGTTTCTTATTATTTCCAATAGGTCCTTGACCTGACCTCATCACTACTCTATTGAGGTTAGGCTTGACAATTAGTGGTACCGCTGTTGTGTACTCATGCTACACTTCTGCACATCTTTTTGTGCAGGTCTAGGTACATCCTACTAGTCCATGCATCAGTGATTTGAGTCTGAGCGTGAAGACTTCAAGGTAAACCTCCCAGCATCTGCAGGCCTCGGAGTCCCCCCTTCTATCATGATTTACTTATTTCATTACCCTATTATAAATAATGATGTATAGGATTGTTCAGTACTATTACTTAGAGCTTGTGACTTATATTTCACCAAGTCTTGGGAGTTGTATGTATTGAGTTACATATTTTATTTTATGTAGTTGCTGATGTTTTTAGACTCTAAATTATTATTTCAATTATTCCAGATGTGGTTAGGCTAACCTAGTCTTAGAACTAGATGTCGTCACGACATCCTACAGAGGGAAATTGGGGTCGTGGCAAGTTGGTATTAGAGCTCTAGGTTCATAGGAGTTACGAGTCACAAGCAGGTTTAGTAAAGTCTCGCGGATCGGTACGGAGACGTCTGTACTTATCTTCGGGACGCTATGGAACTGTTAGGAAAAGCTTCACTTCTTTGATTCCTTATCGTGCAAATTTATTGACTTTGGGATTCAAAATTTCTATCTTTCTATTCTCTTACAGATGGTGAGGACACATACAGCTGGACCGGATGACTAGAGTCCCTGCCCCCTACTAGAGCCGCGAGAGGCTGGGGCCGGGGTAGAGGCCGAGGATGTCCAGGTGGTGCAGCCAGAGCACCTGCACGAGCTGCTACAGAGGAGCCACCAGTAGCTCCGGTTGGAGAGAAGGCATATGAGATGCCTGTTACCGCCCCAGCACTTCAAGAGACCCTCGCCCAGTTTCTGAGCATGTTTGGCACTTTGGCTCAGGCAAGGTTGATCCCACTTGCTCCTGCCACATCTCAAACCTGGGGAGGAGCACTGACTCCCGCTGCTCGTACCCCAGAGTAACACGTCCAGGTTGACCAGGTACCAGAGGTCATACCAGTGTAGCCGATCGCCCCAGCTTAGCCCGAGGTTAGGGCAGCAACTTCTGAGGGGGAGCAGCTCAGGCTAGAGAGGTACAAGAAGTACCACCCTCCTACTTTCAGTGGTTTGGTGTCAGAGCATGCCCAGGATTTTCTTGAGGAGTGCCAGTGTTTCCTCCATACTATGGGTATTGTGGATTCTAGTGGGGTTGCCTTCACTACGTTCCAACTTAAGGGAGCAGCTTATCAATGGTGGTGAGCGTATGAGTTGGGTATTCCAACTGAAGTAGCTTCACTCAACTGGGCACAGTTCTCAGATATGTTCTTGAGGGATTTTGTTCCCTAGAGTCCCAGGGATGCATGGCACGTAGAGTTTGAGAAGTTGCACCAAGGTTCTATGACCGTATCGGAGTATGTAGTTTGGTTCAGTGATTTGTCCAGGCATGCACCAGCCTTGGTTGCTACAGTTAGAGAGCGTTCCGTCAATTTATCAAGGGGCTCAACCCTGATATCATATTCAGCATGACCCGAGAGTTGGAGATGGACATCGCATACCAGCAGGTAGTAGGGATCGCTGGGAGATTGGGGGGGATGTGGGCCCGGGAGAGCGAGGAGAGGGAGGCCAAGAGGCCTCGATATTCTGGCACGTACAGTGGTTCCTGTGCCCCAGTTGCAGTCGCGTCATGGTAGGGGCTATGTGAGCCGCGCTGTTCATTCATCACTTCCAGCTTCCAGCGATATTCCAGCCACTCCTAAGTCCCAGGTTCCATATTATGCACCGCCATTGTCTAGTGCACCTCCTACACGGAGTGCTCTTAACGGCCAGACCATCCGATCAGGCCCGACCCAGTTCTCGAAGCCTCATCCTCCAAGAGCTTATTTTGAGTGTGGTGACACTCTTCATATGGTGAGGGATTGCCCCAGACTCAGGAAGGGTGCTCCTCCGCAGACTACTCTAGCCCCACGTATTCCACAGAGCCCTCAGGCTTCTCAGGCCATGGTTACCGCACCAGTTGCCACTCCACCTGCACAGCCAGCTCGAGCTGGCGGTGGGCAAGGTAGAGGCCACCCTAGAGGGGGATGCCAGGCCAGATATTATGCTCTTCTTTCTAGGACGGAGGCAGTTTCATCCGACTCAGTTATCACAGGTATTGTTCCAGTTTGTCATAGAGATGCATCAGTCTTATTTGATCCAGGCTCTACTTATTCCTATTTGTCATCTTACTTTTCTCCATATTTGCGTGCGTGCCCTGATTCTTTGAGTTATCCTGTCTATGTGTCCACACATGTGAGAAATTCTATTGTTGTTTACCGTGTGTACCGGTCGTGTTTAGTTGTTCTTTGTGGTTTTGAGAACAGAGCAGATCTATTGTTGCTTAGTATAGTAGATTTTGATATCATTTTAGGCATGGATCGGTTGACGCCCTATCATGCTATTCTCAATTGTCACGCCAAGACTGTGACGCTCGCTATGCCAGGTTTACCACGGATTGAGTGGAGGGGTGCATTAGACTACGTTCCTAGTAGGGTTATCTCATTTCTAATGGCTGAGCGCATGGTTGAGAAGGGGTGTAATGCTTATCTAGCCTTCATGAGGGATGTCAGTACTGATACTCTTACCGTTGAGTCAGTTCCGGTAGTGAGGGATTATCCTCATGTATTTCCAGCGGACCTTCCTGTCATATCTCCTGACAAGGATATCGATTTTGGTATTGATTTGTTAGCGGACACTTAGCCCATTTCTATTCCACCCTATCACATGGCCCCAGTAGAGTTGAAAGAATTAAAGTAGCAGTTGCAGGAGTTGCTCGATAAGGGCTTTATTCGGTCTCGTGTGTCACCTTGGGGTGCTCCAGTCTGTTTGTAAAGAAGAAGGATGGTTCTATGCGTATGTCTATTGATTATTGCCAGTTGAATAAGGTTAAAGTGAAGAACAAGTATCCATTACCACACATTGTAAACCTATTTGATCAGCTACAGGGTGCTAACTCTAAGATTGACTTGTGTTCAGGCTATCATCAGCTAAAGATTCAGGAGCTAGATATCCTGAAGACTGCCTTCAGGACTCGGTATGGTCATTACGAGTTCCTTATGATGTCATTTGGGCTGACCAACGCCCTAGCAGCATTCATGCTCTTGATGAACGATGTATTCCAGCCCTATCTTGACTCGTTCGTCATTTTGTATATTGACAACATCTTGGTGTAGTCCCGGAGCCGGGAGGATCATGAGCAACACTTGAGGACCGTGATCCAGACCTTGAGAGACAAGAATTTATATGCAAAGTTTTTGAAGTATGAATTCTGGCTTGATTTGGTGGCATTTTTGGGCCATGTAGTGTCGAGTGAAGGGATCAAGGTAGATCCGAAGAAGATTGAAGCGGTGCAAAGTTGGCCTAGACTGTATTCAGCTACTGAGATCTGGAGTTTCCTTGGTTTGGAAGGATATTACCATTGATTCGTAGAGGGTTTCTCATCTATTGCTGCACCTATGACCAGGTTGTCCTATAATGGTGCTCCGTTTAAGTGGACTGAGGAGTGTGAGGAGAGCTTTCAAAAGCTCAAGACTTGCTTTGACTAAAGCTGTAGTGTTGGTGTTGCCTACGTGTTCGGGGTCATATACTGTGTACTATGATGCGTCTCGTATTGGTCCGGCGCGGTGTTGATGTAGGATGGTAGGGTCATTGCCTACGTGTCTGGACAGCTGAAGGTGCTTGAGAAGAACTATCTTGTCAATGACCTTGAGTTAGCAGCTATTGTTCATGCCTTGAAGATCTAGTGACACTGTTTATACGGTGTCCCTTATGAGATTTATACCGATCACCGGAGTCTACAACATCTATTCAAATAGAAGGTTGTTAGAGTTGCTTAAGGACTATGATATCACCATTCTATGTAATCTTGGGAAGGGCAATTTGGTGGCCGATGCCTTGAGTCGAAAGGCAGAGAGCTTGGCAGTTTAGCATATCTACCGGTAGTGGGGAGGCCATTAGCCTTAGATGTTCAGGCCTTCGCCAACCGGTTTTTTAGATTTTATGTTTCAGAGCTGAGTCGAGTTTTGGCTTGTGTTGTTTCTCGGTCTTCTCTATATTATCGCATTAGACAGCGTCAGTATGACAATTCCCATTTTGTTGTGCTTATGGACACAGTTCAGCACGACGATGCCAATGAGGTATCTATTGGGTATGATGGTGTATTACGGATGCAGGGCAGGCTATGTGTGCCCAATGTAGACGATTTGCATGAGTTGATTCTCCAGGAGGCTCACAGTTCACAGTACTCCATTCATCCGGGTGCCTCCAAGATGTATCAGGACTTGAGGCAGCACTATTGGTGGAGGAGAATGAAGAAGGACATACTTGGTTCAGGATGCCTTGGAAAAGGTTAAATTGATACAAGATCGGCTTCGCATAGCCCAATCTAAACAGAAGAGTTATGCGGATCGGGAGCTCCGTGACGTTGCATGCATGGTTGGGGAGCATGTCTTGCTCCAGGTTTCGCCTATGAAGGGTGTTATGAGGTTTGGGGAGAAGGGCAAGTTGAGCCCTAGGTATATCGGACCTACGGCCTACAGACTTGCACTACCACCGAGTCTAGCTGCAATTCATCCAGTATTCCATGTTTCTATGCTCCGAAAGTATCAGGACAATCCGTTTCATGTGTTAGACTTCAGCTCAGTCTAGTTATCAAGGATTTGTCTTATGGTGAGGAGTCGGTGGCCATTGTGGACAGGTAGGTTCAGAAGTTGAGGCCGAAGAACATTGCTTGAACGAAGGTTTAGTGGAGAGGCCAACCAATCGAGAAGGCGACCTGGGAAACCGAGCATGATATCCATAGCCGTTATCCTTATCTCTTCACCACCAAAAGTCTCTATGCTCGTTCGAGGATGAACACTTATTTTAAGAGGGGGAGGATGTAGCGACCCGACAGGTCATTTTGAGTATTTTAGCCCAGATCCCTTATTTATTATCTTCTATGTATTATATTGTGGTTACGTAACTTGCTGGGGTATTTGGTTTTTGTTTCGAGTGAGTTTCGGGGTGAAATGGGACACATAGTCCCTAAGTTGGAGGTTTAAGTTGTAAAAGTTAACTGTAGTTTGACTTGTGTGAAGATGACCCCGGAATAGATTTTTGATGGTTCCATTAGCTCCATATAGTGATTTTGGTCTTTGCAGCATGTCCGGATGTTGATTTGGAAGTCCGTAGGTCGTTTAGGCATGAATTGGCGAAAGTTGGAAAATGGAAGATTTTGAAAAAATTTGATCGAGAGTTGACTTTATTGATATCGGGGTCGGAATCCAATCCCAGAAGTTTGAATAGGTCTGTAGTGTCATTCATGACTTGTGTGCGAATTTTGAAGTCGATCGGAGTTGGTTTGGTATGAATGGGCATTGTTTTTGAAATTTGGAAGTTCATAGTTCATAGGCTTGAATTAGGGATACGATTCGTAGAATTTATGTCGTTTTATGTGATTTCTTACCTCGAGTAGGTCCATTATGTGTTTTGGAACTAGTTGGTATATTTGGACGGGGTCCCAGGGGCCCCGAGTGTGATTTGGATTGAATTCAGATCGAAATTGGACTTGTTGGATTGCTGAAGATTTCCAGCTTTTGGTGCCATCTCACCTGCGGAGGGCCTAGCCACAGCTGTGGACTTTCAAAAAAGAACTGGGGATCGCAGATGCAAAGCCGGCCATGCCTAGCTAGGGTAGCAGAAGCGGGAAGAGTTCCGCATAAGGGACTTTGGTTATGCGAGAGGAGTGCATGAGCGGCAATGGTCACAGGTGTGACATCCCTTCCGCACGCGTGCATGTGCAGGTGTAGGAGATTTTCTGCAAAATCAGAAGGGTCGGGGTTCAGTGACTTGCACAGGTGCATTTATTTTTCGCAAGAGCGGTCCCGCAGAAGCGGACCTCCTGGTCGCAGAAGCAGATTTCCTGGGCAGAAAAGGCGAAATTTCGAGGGTTTGATGTATAATTCATTTTTGGACTAATGGAGCTTGGTGGGAGGCACTTTTTTTTGAGGGTTCTTCATGGAAGACTTCGGGGTAAGGAATCCTAATTTGGTTTTGGTTAATTTACAGGAATTTATTGTTAATTTCTTCATTAATTTATTGCGTTGGAAAATTGGGGAAAATTGGTAGAAACTTCTTAGACTAAATTTTTGAGTTTTGAAAGGCGAATTGAGGTCGGATTTGAGTAATTCTTATATTGTTGGACTCGATAGAGAATGGGTGTTCGGATTTCGTAATTTTGGTCGTGTTCTGAGGCATGGTCCTGGGTTGACTTTTGAGTTGATTTTTCAATTCTTTGCAAAGATCGTAATTTCATTGTTTGAATTAGTTTCCTATAGTTATATTTATAGTTTGAAATTGTTTTGGCTAGATTCGAGCCGTTCGGAGTTGGATAATCGAGGAAAAGGCATTCTAGTTGATTGAGTTAGCACGATAAGTGACTTGCCTAACTTTGTGTGGGGGAATTACCCCTTAGGATTGTTGTTGTTTGTGATAAATGTTATATGTGAAAGCCGTGTACGCAAGGTGACGAGTGGGTACACGGGCTAAACGTGAAAATTTTCGGTTTTAGCTATATCATTTTTTGTTTAATTTCACATGTCTACTTGTCTTATCTCGTACTTGCTAATTGCTCTACATGTTTAGTTGAAGTCCTTGTTGCCTTTATTCTGTATTCATTATTTAACTGTTGAATTCTTTACTTGAAATTGCTATTCTTGGAATATCTTTTTGTTAAAATTTGTATTAAGCTGCAAAGTCCGTGTTTCCTATTGAGGCAAATGTTAAATTGTGTAATATCATTCTATTGAGTTATTCTTCCGGTTGTTATTGTTGAGACTTTGTGTATATTGTGGTTGATCCGAGGGCTCCTTATTGTAAAATTCTGTTATTGTTTGGTTTCTCTGGCAAGTTGTGAAAATACTTGCCGGACAATCAAGAAAATACTTCTTTCATAACAAAATTCGGGACCTAATGCAATAACGTTATGCCGTTCAGATTCAAGAACGCCGGTGCCATCTACCAACGCCTAGTAAATCGAATGTTTAAAGAACAAATAGGGAAGTCAATGGAAGTTTATATTGATGATATGTTGGTCAAGCCCCTGCGAGCATAGGACTATTTGAAACAGTTACAGGAAGCCTTCAACATGCTAAGGAAATACAACATCAAGCAAAACCCGGAGAAGTGTGCATTTGGGGTCGCTTCAGGAAAATTCATCGGGTTCATGGTATCTAATTAGGGGATAGAGATCAACCCCGACAAAATAAAGTCCTTAGAGGACATCGCCATAATCGACAGCGTTAAGGTAGTTCAAAGACTAACCGGGCGTATAGCCATATTGGGTCAGTTCATCTCGAGGTCGTCGGACAAGAGCCATCGGTTCTTCTCACTCTTGAAAAAAGAAGTCATTTTTCTTGGACCCAGAATTCTAGCAAGCTTTGGAAGAACTCAAGCGATACCTGTCGAGCCCCTCTTTGCTGCACACTCCAAAGGCAGACGAACAGTTGTACCTCTACTTAGCTGTTTCTGAGGTGCGGTAAGTGGTGTCTTAGTTCGAGAGGAAGAAGGTATGTAATTTCCTATTTACTATGTTAGTAGAACACTAGGCGATGTCCAAACAAGGTATCCTCACCTATAAAAGTTAGCGCTCGCCTTGCTACGTGCTTCCAAGAAACTAAAACCGTACTTTCAATGCCACCCCATATGTGTCATAACATCTTACCCACTGAGGAATATCACGCGTAAGCTCGAGCTCTCGGGCTGGCTGGCCAAACGGGCTGTGGCGATTAGCGGGCATGATATCGAGTACTGACCCTGAACTGCTATAAAATCTCGAATTTTAGCAGAGCTCTTGGCTGACTTTACGCCGGCCATAATACCTAAAGTTGAAAAGGAATTACTGCTCACCTCAGGGGCTAATTTGGGAACCTGGACCCTATTTATGGATGATACCTCCAACGAAGGGGTCCGGGCTAGGTATCGTGTTAAAACCACCTACACAAAAGCGTAATTAGACAGTCTATTAGAAATGTAAAATTGACTAATAATAAAGCCGAGTATGAAGTTAGGATTGCGAGTCTAGAACTGGCTAAGAGTCTCTGGGCCGAAGTGATCGAAGCCAAATGCGACTCCTTCCTAGTTGTAAATCAAGTAAATGGAACGTTCGGTGTAAAAGAGGAATAGATGCGAAGATACTTGGACAAATTGCAGGCAACCATGCACCAATTCAAGGAATGGACTCTGTAGTATGCACCTCGAGATCAAAACACTGAGGCCAATGCATTGGCCAACTTGGGGTCGGCTGTGGACTCTGATGAATTCAACTCGGGGGAAGTAGTGCAACTAATGAAGTCGGTGGTAGAAGAAGGTCACACCGAAGTAAACTCAGAAAGTTTGACTTGGGATTGGAGAAACAAATACATAGACTACCAGAAGAAAGGAAAATTTTCATCAGATCCCAAAGAATCGAGAGCCCTGCGCACCAAAGCTACCAGATTTAGCCTAGTCGAAGGGGCATTGTTCAGGAGATCCTCTTCAGCCCACTGGCTAGATGCTTAGGTCCGAGAGTGTTATAACCCATATTTGTTCCAGATTTCAGGTACTATTGCTGAGTAAGGTGCAGCAAGTACATCTCGGACCACGGTAAATGACAGTTAAGGTGAGTTATGTCTAACTTATTTGGAGAGTTGAGATATCCCTCAACATTCGAGGGCGAATGTTCCTAAGGGGGGAGGGTGTTATAACACATATTTGTACGTGTTAGATTACACCGTAAGAGAGTCTACCTTGGTTTGAGAAGGGAATTACCTTTGAGACAATAAGAGTTTAGTCCTATTGGTCCTAAACGATGCAAAGGTGTATAAGGGCGGTTAACAAGTATTAGAGGATAAACGAGTTAAGGAAGTTGTAACTCGCGTTTTTTGGAAAATCGAGAGGTGTTTAACATTACTAAAATGTCATGTTTTAAGGTATTTGAATAATATGATATCCGTTTCATAAGTCTTGAAGTCAAACGAGTTATGAAACAAAAGTCGACAAAAGTTGTCGCAACTTAGGTTCACAATTTAACTTAAACGTTAGGTCAAATGTTTCTGCGATTTTCTCCCAATTTATAAGGAGTTACGGGGTGATCTACCTACCAAATTAAAGGTCTATGAGTCTAGTTTCCAATGCTTCAAACCGTTTGTCAATAAAATCTCGGAGTATTGAGATAATTGCATTTCCGTAGAACTGCGCAAGCTGGTTGGTGACAAGTAGGTGCATCACCTACTTGCCAAAATTAAGTGCTAAAAGTTAAAAGCCCCAAGTCGGTTATAAGAGGGCTTTTAATAGCTTTTAAAGCCTGATAATTCACTATCATTTCACAGCTTCAAAACCTAAAAGAACCCCTGCAACCCCTCCCCAAAATAACACCACACAAACCCTAATCGATTTTCCCCTCTTTCAAGTTCTAGTTGAAGGTAAACGCTAGAGTTGAGGAACCAAAGCAAGGGCTGAGTTATCTAACAAGAAAGGTGAGTTTACTGCTCTATTTTATGCATGTTTTCTACTGATTAGGTCTTGGTAAGTCGTTCTATGTGTGTAAGAACTCACGGGACGGTGATCGGAAGCCGTGAGTTCAAGTTGTTCACTTGTAGCGGACTGTTTTGTGGACTGTTTTGTGTTGCTGTAAAGCTGCGTGTTTCACTACTTATTTGTGGAGTTTTGGAGGAGGAAGGGTGCGGAGCATGCAGATCATTTGCGAGTTGTATTGCAGACGCTGCAACATCATAAGTTGTATGGTAAATTCTCTAAATGCGAGTTTTGGATGAATTCGGTGGCATTCCTTGGACATATCATCTCAGATGAAGGCATCAAGGTGGATGGTCAGAAGATCGAGGCAGTAAAGAATTGGCCGAGGCCTACAACTCCTACGGAAGTACGTAGTTTCTTGGGCTTAGCTGGCTATTATCGGAGGTTTGTGGAGAATTTCTCTTCTATTGCTGCACCCTTGACGAAATTGACACAAAAAGCAGCTAAGTTTCAATGGTCTGATGCTTGTGAAAAGAGCTTTCAGGAATTGAAGAGTCGATTAACGTCAGCACCTGTTCTAGCACTTCCTGAAGGATCTGAAGGCTATGTGGTATACTGTGATGCGTCGAGGGTTGGATTGGGGTGTGTTTTGATGCAGCACGGCAAGGTTATAGCATATGCTTCAAGGAAATTAAGGAAGCATGAGCAGAATTACCCGACTCATGATCTCGAGTTGGCAGCCGTTATATTTGCCCTGAAAATATGGCGTCATTATCTTTATGGAGTTCATGTTGATATTTACACAGATCATAAGAGTTTACAGTATATATTCAAGCAGAAAGAGTTAAACTTGAGACAGCGAAGGTGGCTTGAATTACTAAAGGACTATGATGTTGATATCTTGTACCATCCGGGAAAGGCAAACGTCGTAGCTAACGCCTTGAGTCGTAAGTCCATGGGTAGTTTGAAACATGTGGAAGCTGATAAGCTAGAGATGACCAAAGATCTATATCGATTGTCCAGTCTGAGTGTGCGGTTACTTGACACAGGTGACAAGGGTGTTGTGGTTCAGAAAGCTGCGGAGTCATCGCTAGTAGCTGAAGTGAAAGCACGACAGTTTGAAGATCCCGAATTGGTTAAGATCAAGGAAGGCATCCCTTTTCAGAAAAAGCAATTGTTCGAGATATCAGATGACGGAGTTCTTAAATACAAAGGTCGATGGTGTGTACCTAATGTTGGGGAACTTCGCAAGCAAATTATGACGGAGATTCACCAATCTCGGTATTCGGTTCATCCCGGTTCCACTAAGATGTACCACGACCTTCGTCAGTTATATTGGTGGAATGGCATGAAAAATGACATTGCTACATTTGTGACTCAGTGTCCGAATTGTCAGCAGGTTAAGGTTGAACACCAGAAACCTGGTGGATTGCTTCAGAATATTGAGATCCCAACATGGAAGTGGGAAGCTATTAATATGGACTTTATTACAGGGTTGCCCAGTTCTCGTCGGAAGTTCGATTCCATCTGGGTTATTGTGGATAGGCTTACAAAATCAGCCCACTTTTTGCCTGTCAAAACTACGTACGCAGCTGAAGATTATGCCAGATTGTATATCAAGGAGGTAGTTCGATTACATGGAGTTCCAATTTCTATCATATCTGACAGAGGTGCGCAATTTACAGCCAATTTCTGGAGATCTTTCCAAGAAGGGTTGGGTACTCATATTAGTTTTAGCACAACTTTCCATCCACAGACAGACGGACACGCCGAACGTACTATTATGACGCTCGAGGATATGTTACGAGCGTGTGTATTGGACTTCAAAGGAAGCTGGGAAGATCATTTGCCACTTATTGAGTTTGCC